>CAMPDV010005899.1:0-22939 GCA_946699065.1 Loxodes magnus | reverse complement strand
AATAGTTGTGTAATTTTTAAAGTAAAAAAAAGAATTGTTTTTGATATGTTTTGAAGTGAGAAAATGTAATTTTAATACCAGAGTGAGTTAACTAAGTATGAAAAATAGTTGAGTAATTTTTAAAGTAAAAAAAAACATTGTTTTTGATATGTTTTGAAGTGAGAAAATGTAATTTTATTACCAGAGTGAGTTAACAAAGTATGAAAAATAGTTGAGTAATTTTTAAAGTAAAAAAAAACATTGTTTTTGATATGTTTTGAAGTGAGAAATTAAAATTTTACTACCAGAGTGAGTTAACAATGTATGAAAAATAGTTGAGTAATTTTTAAAGTAAAAAAAAACATTGTTTTTGATATGTTTTGAAGTGAGAATACGAAATTTGACTACCAGAGTGAGTTAACAATGTATGAAAAATAGTTGAGTAATTTTTAAAGTAAAAAAAAACATTGTTTTTGATATGTTTTGAAGTGAGAAAATGTAATTTTATTACCAGAGTGAGTTAACAATGTATGAAAAATAGTTGAGTAATTTTTAAAGTAAAAAAAAACATTGTTTTTGATATGTTTTGAAGTGAGAAATTAAAATTTGACTACCAGAGTGAGTTAACAATGTATGAAAAATAGTTGAGTAATTTTTAAAGTAAAAAAAAAACATTGTTTTTGATATGTTTTGAAGTGAGAAAATGTAATTTTAATACCAGAGTGAGTTAACAAAGTATGAAAAATAGTTGAGTAATTTTTAAAGTAAAAAAAAACATTGTTTTTGATATGTTTTGAAGTGAGAAATTAAAATTTGACTACCAGAGTGAGTTAACAATGTATGAAAAATAGTTGAGTAATTTTTAAAGTAAAAAAAAACATTGTTTTTGATATGTTTTGAAGTGAGAATACGAAATTTGACTACCAGAGTGAGTTAACAAAGTATGAAAAATAGTTGAGTAATTTTTAAAGTAAAAAAAAACATTGTTTTTGATATGTTTTGAAGTGAGAATACGAAATTTGACTAATAGAGTGAGTTAACAATGTATGAAAAATAGTTGTGTAATTTTTAAAGTAAAAAAAAACATTGTTTTTGATATGTTTTGAAGTGAGAAATTAAAATTTGACTACCAGAGTGAGTTAACAATGTATGAAAAATAGTTGTGTAATTTTTAAAGTAAAAAAAAGAATTGTTTTTGATATGTTTTGAAGTGAGAAATTAAAATTTGACTACCAGAGTGAGTTAACAAAGTATGAAAAATAGTTGTGTAATTTTTAAAGTAAAAAAAAACATTGTTTTTGATATGTTTTGAAGTGAGAAATTAAAATTTGACTACCAGAGTGAGTTAACAATGTATGAAAAATAGTTGAGTAATTTTTAAAGTAAAAAAAAACATTGTTTTTGATATGTTTTGAAGTGAGAAAATGTAATTTTATTACCAGAGTGAGTTAACAAAGTATGAAAAATAGTTGAGTAATTTTTAAAGTAAAAAAAAGAATTGTTTTTGATATGTTTTGAAGTGAGAAAATGTAATTTTAATACCAGAGTGAGTTAACAATGTATGAAAAATAGTTGTGTAATTTTTAAAGTAAAAAAAAGAATTGTTTTTGATATGTTTTGAAGTGAGAAAATGTAATTTTAATACCAGAGTGAGTTAACTAAGTATGAAAAATAGTTGAGTAATTTTTAAAGTAAAAAAAAACATTGTTTTTGATATGTTTTGAAGTGAGAAAATGTAATTTTATTACCAGAGTGAGTTAACAAAGTATGAAAAATAGTTGAGTAATTTTTAAAGTAAAAAAAAACATTGTTTTTGATATGTTTTGAAGTGAGAAATTAAAATTTTACTACCAGAGTGAGTTAACAATGTATGAAAAATAGTTGAGTAATTTTTAAAGTAAAAAAAAACATTGTTTTTGATATGTTTTGAAGTGAGAATACGAAATTTGACTACCAGAGTGAGTTAACAATGTATGAAAAATAGTTGAGTAATTTTTAAAGTAAAAAAAAACATTGTTTTTGATATGTTTTGAAGTGAGAAAATGTAATTTTATTACCAGAGTGAGTTAACAAAGTATGAAAAATAGTTGAGTAATTTTTAAAGTAAAAAAAAGAATTGTTTTTGATATGTTTTGAAGTGAGAATACGAAATTTGACTACCAGAGTGAGTTAACAAAGTATGAAAAATAGTTGAGTAATTTTTAAAGTAAAAAAAAACATTGTTTTTGATATGTTTTGAAGTGAGAATACGAAATTTGACTACCAGAGTGAGTTAACAATGTATGAAAAATAGTTGTGTAATTTTTAAAGTAAAAAAAAACATTGTTTTTGATATGTTTTGAAGTGAGAAATTAAAATTTGACTACCAGAGTGAGTTAACAATGTATGAAAAATAGTTGTGTAATTTTTAAAGTAAAAAAAAGAATTGTTTTTGATATGTTTTGAAGTGAGAAAATGTAATTTTAATACCAGAGTGAGTTAACAAAGTATGAAAAATAGTTGAGTAATTTTTAAAGTAAAAAAAAGAATTGTTTTTGATATGTTTTGAAGTGAGAAAATGTAATTTGACTACCAGAGTGAGTTAACAATGTATGAAAAATAGTTGAGTAATTTTTAAAGTAAAAAAAAACATTGTTTTTGATATGTTTTGAAGTGAGAATACGAAATTTGACTACCAGAGTGAGTTAACAAAGTATGAAAAATAGTTGAGTAATTTTTAAAGTAAAAAAAAACATTGTTTTTGATATGTTTTGAAGTGAGAAAATGTAATTTTATTACCAGAGTGAGTTAACAATGTATGAAAAATAGTTGTGTAATTTTTAAAGTAAAAAAAAACATTGTTTTTGATATGTTTTGAAGTGAGAAATTAAAATTTGACTACCAGAGTGAGTTAACAATGTATGAAAAATAGTTGTGTAATTTTTAAAGTAAAAAAAAGAATTGTTTTTGATATGTTTTGAAGTGAGAAAATGTAATTTTAATACCAGAGTGAGTTAACAAAGTATGAAAAATAGTTGAGTAATTTTTAAAGTAAA
Source organism: Loxodes magnus (assembly GCA_946699065.1). Lineage (NCBI taxonomy): Eukaryota > Ciliophora > Karyorelictea > Loxodida > Loxodidae > Loxodes > Loxodes magnus. Next base: position 19,925 of record CAMPDV010005899.1, on the reverse strand, counting down.
AAAAAACATTGTTTTTGATATGTTTTGAAGTGAGAAATTAAAATTTGACTACCAGAGTGAGTTAACAATGTATGAAAAATAGTTGTGTAATTTTTAAAGTAAAAAAAAGAATTGTTTTTGATATGTTTTGAAGTGAGAAAATGTAATTTTAATACCAGAGTGAGTTAACAAAGTATGAAAAATAGTTGAGTAATTTTTAAAGTAAAAAAAAACATTGTTTTTGATATGTTTTGAAGTGAGAAAATGTAATTTTATTACCAGAGTGAGTTAACAAAGTATGAAAAATAGTTGAGTAATTTTTAAAGTAAAAAAAAACATTGTTTTTGATATGTTTTGAAGTGAGAATACGAAATTTGACTACCAGAGTGAGTTAACAATGTATGAAAAATAGTTGTGTAATTTTTAAAGTAAAAAAAAACATTGTTTTTGATATGTTTTGAAGTGAGAAATTAAAATTTGACTACCAGAGTGAGTTAACAATGTATGAAAAATAGTTGTGTAATTTTTAAAGTAAAAAAAAGAATTGTTTTTGATATGTTTTGAAGTGAGAAAATGTAATTTTAATACCAGAGTGAGTTAACAAAGTATGAAAAATAGTTGAGTAATTTTTAAAGTAAAAAAAAACATTGTTTTTGATATGTTTTGAAGTGAGAAATTAAAATTTTACTACCAGAGTGAGTTAACAATGTATGAAAAATAGTTGAGTAATTTTTAAAGTAAAAAAAAACATTGTTTTTGATATGTTTTGAAGTGAGAATACGAAATTTGACTACCAGAGTGAGTTAACAAAGTATGAAAAATAGTTGAGTAATTTTTAAAGTAAAAAAAAACATTGTTTTTGATATGTTTTGAAGTGAGAAATTAAAATTTTACTACCAGAGTGAGTTAACAATGTATGAAAAATAGTTGAGTAATTTTTAAAGTAAAAAAAAACATTGTTTTTGATATGTTTTGAAGTGAGAAAATGTAATTTTATTACCAGAGTGAGTTAACAAAGTATGAAAAATAGTTGAGTAATTTTTAAAGTAAAAAAAAACATTGTTTTTGATATGTTTTGAAGTGAGAAAATGTAATTTTATTACCAGAGTGAGTTAACAAAGTATGAAAAATAGTTGAGTAATTTTTAAAGTAAAAAAAAGAATTGTTTTTGATATGTTTTGAAGTGAGAATACGAAATTTGACTACCAGAGTGAGTTAACAAAGTATGAAAAATAGTTGAGTAATTTTTAAAGTAAAAAAAAACATTGTTTTTGATATGTTTTGAAGTGAGAATACGAAATTTGACTACCAGAGTGAGTTAACAATGTATGAAAAATAGTTGTGTAATTTTTAAAGTAAAAAAAAACATTGTTTTTGATATGTTTTGAAGTGAGAATACGAAATTTTAATACCAGAGTGAGTTAACAAAGTATGAAAAATAGTTGAGTAATTTTTAAAGTAAAAAAAAGAATTGTTTTTGATATGTTTTGAAGTGAGAAAATGTAATTTTAATACCAGAGTGAGTTAACAATGTATGAAAAATAGTTGTGTAATTTTTAAAGTAAAAAAAAGAATTGTTTTTGATATGTTTTGAAGTGAGAAAATGTAATTTTAATACCAGAGTGAGTTAACAAAGTATGAAAAATAGTTGTGTAATTTTTAAAGTAAAAAAAAACATTGTTTTTGATATGTTTTGAAGTGAGAATACGAAATTTGACTACCAGAGTGAGTTAACAAAGTATGAAAAATAGTTGAGTAATTTTTAAAGTAAAAAAAAACATTGTTTTTGATATGTTTTGAAGTGAGAATACGAAATTTGACTACCAGAGTGAGTTAACAATGTATGAAAAATAGTTGAGTAATTTTTAAAGTAAAAAAAAACATTGTTTTTGATATGTTTTGAAGTGAGAAAATGTAATTTTATTACCAGAGTGAGTTAACAAAGTATGAAAAATAGTTGAGTAATTTTTAAAGTAAAAAAAAACATTGTTTTTGATATGTTTTGAAGTGAGAAATTAAAATTTTACTACCAGAGTGAGTTAACAATGTATGAAAAATAGTTGAGTAATTTTTAAAGTAAAAAAAAACATTGTTTTTGATATGTTTTGAAGTGAGAATACGAAATTTTATTACCAGAGTGAGTTAACAATGTATGAAAAATAGTTGAGTAATTTTTAAAGTAAAAAAAAACATTGTTTTTGATATGTTTTGAAGTGAGAAAATGTAATTTTATTACCAGAGTGAGTTAACAAAGTATGAAAAATAGTTGAGTAATTTTTAAAGTAAAAAAAAACATTGTTTTTGATATGTTTTGAAGTGAGAAATTAAAATTTGACTACCAGAGTGAGTTAACAAAGTATGAAAAATAGTTGTGTAATTTTTAAAGTAAAAAAAAGAATTGTTTTTGATATGTTTTGAAGTGAGAAATTAAAATTTGACTACCAGAGTGAGTTAACAAAGTATGAAAAATAGTTGAGTAATTTTTAAAGTAAAAAAAAACATTGTTTTTGATATGTTTTGAAGTGAGAAATTAAAATTTGACTACCAGAGTGAGTTAACAAAGTATGAAAAATAGTTGTGTAATTTTTAAAGTAAAAAAAAGAATTGTTTTTGATATGTTTTGAAGTGAGAAATTAAAATTTGACTACCAGAGTGAGTTAACAAAGTATGAAAAATAGTTGAGTAATTTTTAAAGTAAAAAAAAACATTGTTTTTGATATGTTTTGAAGTGAGAAATTAAAATTTGACTACCAGAGTGAGTTAACAAAGTATGAAAAATAGTTGTGTAATTTTTAAAGTAAAAAAAAGAATTGTTTTTGATATGTTTTGAAGTGAGAAAATGTAATTTTAATACCAGAGTGAGTTAACAAAGTATGAAAAATAGTTGAGTAATTTTTAAAGTAAAAAAAAACATTGTTTTTGATATGTTTTGAAGTGAGAAATTAAAATTTGACTACCAGAGTGAGTTAACAATGTATGAAAAATAGTTGAGTAATTTTTAAAGTAAAAAAAAACATTGTTTTTGATATGTTTTGAAGTGAGAATACGAAATTTGACTACCAGAGTGAGTTAACAAAGTATGAAAAATAGTTGAGTAATTTTTAAAGTAAAAAAAAACATTGTTTTTGATATGTTTTGAAGTGAGAAATTAAAATTTGACTACCAGAGTGAGTTAACAATGTATGAAAAATAGTTGTGTAATTTTTAAAGTAAAAAAAAACATTGTTTTTGATATGTTTTGAAGTGAGAAATTAAAATTTGACTACCAGAGTGAGTTAACAAAGTATGAAAAATAGTTGTGTAATTTTTAAAGTAAAAAAAAGAATTGTTTTTGATATGTTTTGAAGTGAGAAATTAAAATTTGACTACCAGAGTGAGTTAACAAAGTATGAAAAATAGTTGAGTAATTTTTAAAGTAAAAAAAAACATTGTTTTTGATATGTTTTGAAGTGAGAAATTAAAATTTTACTACCAGAGTGAGTTAACAATGTATGAAAAATAGTTGTGTAATTTTTAAAGTAAAAAAAAGAATTGTTTTTGATATGTTTTGAAGTGAGAAAATGTAATTTTAATACCAGAGTGAGTTAACAAAGTATGAAAAATAGTTGAGTAATTTTTAAAGTAAAAAAAAACATTGTTTTTGATATGTTTTGAAGTGAGAAATTAAAATTTGACTACCAGAGTGAGTTAACAATGTATGAAAAATAGTTGTGTAATTTTTAAAGTAAAAAAAAGAATTGTTTTTGATATGTTTTGAAGTGAGAAATTAAAATTTGACTACCAGAGTGAGTTAACAATGTATGAAAAATAGTTGTGTAATTTTTAAAGTAAAAAAAAGAATTGTTTTTGATATGTTTTGAAGTGAGAAAATGTAATTTTAATACCAGAGTGAGTTAACAAAGTATGAAAAATAGTTGAGTAATTTTTAAAGTAAAAAAAAACATTGTTTTTGATATGTTTTGAAGTGAGAAATTAAAATTTGACTACCAGAGTGAGTTAACAATGTATGAAAAATAGTTGTGTAATTTTTAAAGTAAAAAAAAGCATTGTTTTTGATATGTTTTGAAGTGAGAAATTAAAATTTGACTACCAGAGTGAGTTAACAATGTATGAAAAATAGTTGAGTAATTTTTAAAGTAAAAAAAAACATTGTTTTTGATATGTTTTGAAGTGAGAAAATGTAATTTTAATACCAGAGTGAGTTAACAAAGTATGAAAAATAGTTGAGTAATTTTTAAAGTAAAAAAAAACATTGTTTTTGATATGTTTTGAAGTGAGAAAATGTAATTTTATTACCAGAGTGAGTTAACAAAGTATGAAAAATAGTTGAGTAATTTTTAAAGTAAAAAAAAACATTGTTTTTGATATGTTTTGAAGTGAGAATACGAAATTTGACTACCAGAGTGAGTTAACAATGTATGAAAAATAGTTGAGTAATTTTTAAAGTAAAAAAAAACATTGTTTTTGATATGTTTTGAAGTGAGAATACGAAATTTGACTACCAGAGTGAGTTAACAAAGTATGAAAAATAGTTGAGTAATTTTTAAAGTAAAAAAAAACATTGTTTTTGATATGTTTTGAAGTGAGAAATTAAAATTTGACTACCAGAGTGAGTTAACAATGTATGAAAAATAGTTGTGTAATTTTTAAAGTAAAAAAAAACATTGTTTTTGATATGTTTTGAAGTGAGAAATTAAAATTTGACTACCAGAGTGAGTTAACAATGTATGAAAAATAGTTGTGTAATTTTTAAAGTAAAAAAAAGAATTGTTTTTGATATGTTTTGAAGTGAGAAAATGTAATTTTAATACCAGAGTGAGTTAACAAAGTATGAAAAATAGTTGAGTAATTTTTAAAGTAAAAAAAAACATTGTTTTTGATATGTTTTGAAGTGAGAAATTAAAATTTGACTACCAGAGTGAGTTAACAATGTATGAAAAATAGTTGTGTAATTTTTAAAGTAAAAAAAAGAATTGTTTTTGATATGTTTTGAAGTGAGAAAATGTAATTTTATTACCAGAGTGAGTTAACAAAGTATGAAAAATAGTTGAGTAATTTTTAAAGTAAAAAAAAACATTGTTTTTGATATGTTTTGAAGTGAGAATACGAAATTTTAATACCAGAGTGAGTTAACAAAGTATGAAAAATAGTTGAGTAATTTTTAAAGTAAAAAAAAACATTGTTTTTGATATGTTTTGAAGTGAGAAATTAAAATTTGACTACCAGAGTGAGTTAACAATGTATGAAAAATAGTTGTGTAATTTTTAAAGTAAAAAAAAGAATTGTTTTTGATATGTTTTGAAGTGAGAAAATGTAATTTTATTACCAGAGTGAGTTAACAATGTATGAAAAATAGTTGAGTAATTTTTAAAGTAAAAAAAAACATTGTTTTTGATATGTTTTGAAGTGAGAATACGAAATTTGACTACCAGAGTGAGTTAACAATGTATGAAAAATAGTTGAGTAATTTTTAAAGTAAAAAAAAAACATTGTTTTTGATATGTTTTGAAGTGAGAATACGAAATTTGACTACCAGAGTGAGTTAACAATGTATGAAAAATAGTTGAGTAATTTTTAAAGTAAAAAAAAGAATTGTTTTTGATATGTTTTGAAGTGAGAAAATGTAATTTTAATACCAGAGTGAGTTAACAAAGTATGAAAAATAGTTGTGTAATTTTTAAAGTAAAAAAAAGAATTGTTTTTGATATGTTTTGAAGTGAGAAAATGTAATTTTAATACCAGAATGAGTTAACAAAGTATGAAAAATAGTTGAGTAATTTTTAAAGTAAAAAAAAGAATTGTTTTTGATATGTTTTGAAGTGAGAAAATGTAATTTTAATACCAGAGTGAGTTAACAATGTATGAAAAATAGTTGTGTAATTTTTAAAGTAAAAAAAAGAATTGTTTTTGATATGTTTTGAAGTGAGAAAATGTAATTTTAATACCAGAGTGAGTTAACAATGTATGAAAAATAGTTGTGTAATTTTTAAAGTAAAAAAAAGAATTGTTTTTGATATGTTTTGAAGTGAGAAAATGTAATTTTATTACCAGAGTGAGTTAACAAAGTATGAAAAATAGTTGAGTAATTTTTAAAGTAAAAAAAAACATTGTTTTTGATATGTTTTGAAGTGAGAAATTAAAATTTTACTACCAGAGTGAGTTAACAATGTATGAAAAATAGTTGAGTAATTTTTAAAGTAAAAAAAAGAATTGTTTTTGATATGTTTTGAAGTGAGAAAATGTAATTTTATTACCAGAGTGAGTTAACAAAGTATGAAAAATAGTTGAGTAATTTTTAAAGTAAAAAAAAGAATTGTTTTTGATATGTTTTGAAGTGAGAAAATGTAATTTTATTACCAGAGTGAGTTAACAATGTATGAAAAATAGTTGAGTAATTTTTAAAGTAAAAAAAAACATTGTTTTTGATATGTTTTGAAGTGAGAATACGAAATTTGACTACCAGAGTGAGTTAACAAAGTATGAAAAATAGTTGAGTAATTTTTAAAGTAAAAAAAAACATTGTTTTTGATATGTTTTGAAGTGAGAAATTAAAATTTTACTACCAGAGTGAGTTAACAATGTATGAAAAATAGTTGTGTAATTTTTAAAGTAAAAAAAAACATTGTTTTTGATATGTTTTGAAGTGAGAAATTAAAATTTGACTACCAGAGTGAGTTAACAATGTATGAAAAATAGTTGTGTAATTTTTAAAGTAAAAAAAAGAATTGTTTTTGATATGTTTTGAAGTGAGAAAATGTAATTTTAATACCAGAGTGAGTTAACAAAGTATGAAAAATAGTTGAGTAATTTTTAAAGTAAAAAAAAACATTGTTTTTGATATGTTTTGAAGTGAGAAATTAAAATTTGACTACCAGAGTGAGTTAACAATGTATGAAAAATAGTTGTGTAATTTTTAAAGTAAAAAAAAGAATTGTTTTTGATATGTTTTGAAGTGAGAAAATGTAATTTTAATACCAGAGTGAATTAACAAAGTATGAAAAATAGTTGAGTAATTTTTAAAGTAAAAAAAAACATTGTTTTTGATATGTTTTGAAGTGAGAAAATGTAATTTTAATACCAGAGTGAGTTAACAAAGTATGAAAAATAGTTGTGTAATTTTTAAAGTAAAAAAAAGAATTGTTTTTGATATGTTTTGAAGTGAGAAAATGTAATTTTAATACCAGAATGAGTTAACAAAGTATGAAAAATAGTTGAGTAATTTTTAAAGTAAAAAAAAGAATTGTTTTTGATATGTTTTGAAGTGAGAAAATGTAATTTTAATACCAGAGTGAGTTAACAATGTATGAAAAATAGTTGTGTAATTTTTAAAGTAAAAAAAAGAATTGTTTTTGATATGTTTTGAAGTGAGAAAATGTAATTTTAATACCAGAGTGAGTTAACAATGTATGAAAAATAGTTGTGTAATTTTTAAAGTAAAACAATGTTTTTTTTTACTTTAAAAATTACACAACTATTTTTCATACATTGTTAACTCACTCTGGTAGTCAAATTTTAATTTCTCACTTCAAAACATATCAAAAACAATGTTTTTTTTTACTTTAAAAATTACTCAACTATTTTTCATACATTGTTAACTCACTCTGGTAGTCAAATTTTAATTTCTCACTTCAAAACATATCAAAAACAATTCTTTTTTTTACTTTAAAAATTACTCAACTATTTTTCATACATTGTTAACTCACTCTGGTAGTCAAATTTCGTATTCTCACTTCAAAACATATCAAAAACAATGTTTTTTTTTACTTTAAAAATTACTCAACTATTTTTCATACTTTGTTAACTCACTCTGGTATTAAAATTACATTTTCTCACTTCAAAACATATCAAAAACAATGTTTTTTTTTACTTTAAAAATTACTCAACTATTTTTCATACTTTGTTAACTCACTCTGGTATTAAAATTACATTTTCTCACTTCAAAACATATCAAAAACAATGTTTTTTTTTACTTTAAAAATTACACAACTATTTTTCATACATTGTTAACTCACTCTGGTAGTCAAATTTTAATTTCTCACTTCAAAACATATCAAAAACAATGTTTTTTTTTACTTTAAAAATTACTCAACTATTTTTCATACATTGTTAACTCACTCTGGTAATAAAATTACATTTTCTCACTTCAAAACATATCAAAAACAATGTTTTTTTTTACTTTAAAAATTACTCAACTATTTTTCATACATTGTTAACTCACTCTGGTAGTCAAATTTTAATTTCTCACTTCAAAACATATCAAAAACAATGTTTTTTTTTACTTTAAAAATTACTCAACTATTTTTCATACTTTGTTAACTCACTCTGGTAATAAAATTACATTTTCTCACTTCAAAACATATCAAAAACAATGTTTTTTTTTACTTTAAAAATTACTCAACTATTTTTCATACATTGTTAACTCACTCTGGTAGTCAAATTTCGTATTCTCACTTCAAAACATATCAAAAACAATGTTTTTTTTTACTTTAAAAATTACTCAACTATTTTTCATACTTTGTTAACTCACTCTGGTATTAAAATTACATTTTCTCACTTCAAAACATATCAAAAACAATTCTTTTTTTTACTTTAAAAATTACACAACTATTTTTCATACATTGTTAACTCACTCTGGTAGTCAAATTTCGTATTCTCACTTCAAAACATATCAAAAACAATGTTTTTTTTTACTTTAAAAATTACTCAACTATTTTTCATACATTGTTAACTCACTCTGGTATTAAAATTACATTTTCTCACTTCAAAACATATCAAAAACAATTCTTTTTTTTACTTTAAAAATTACACAACTATTTTTCATACTTTGTTAACTCACTCTGGTAATAAAATTACATTTTCTCACTTCAAAACATATCAAAAACAATGTTTTTTTTTACTTTAAAAATTACTCAACTATTTTTCATACATTGTTAACTCACTCTGGTAGTCAAATTTTAATTTCTCACTTCAAAACATATCAAAAACAATTCTTTTTTTTACTTTAAAAATTACTCAACTATTTTTCATACATTGTTAACTCACTCTGGTAGTCAAATTTCGTATTCTCACTTCAAAACATATCAAAAACAATGTTTTTTTTTACTTTAAAAATTACTCAACTATTTTTCATACTTTGTTAACTCACTCTGGTATTAAAATTACATTTTCTCACTTCAAAACATATCAAAAACAATTCTTTTTTTTACTTTAAAAATTACTCAACTATTTTTCATACTTTGTTAACTCACTCTGGTAATAAAATTACATTTTCTCACTTCAAAACATATCAAAAACAATGTTTTTTTTTTACTTTAAAAATTACTCAACTATTTTTCATACATTGTTAACTCACTCTGGTAGTCAAATTTCGTATTCTCACTTCAAAACATATCAAAAACAATGTTTTTTTTTACTTTAAAAATTACTCAACTATTTTTCATACTTTGTTAACTCACTCTGGTATTAAAATTACATTTTCTCACTTCAAAACATATCAAAAACAATTCTTTTTTTTACTTTAAAAATTACACAACTATTTTTCATACATTGTTAACTCACTCTGGTATTAAAATTACATTTTCTCACTTCAAAACATATCAAAAACAATGTTTTTTTTTACTTTAAAAATTACTCAACTATTTTTCATACATTGTTAACTCACTCTGGTAGTCAAATTTTAATTTCTCACTTCAAAACATATCAAAAACAATGTTTTTTTTTACTTTAAAAATTACTCAACTATTTTTCATACATTGTTAACTCACTCTGGTAGTCAAATTTCGTATTCTCACTTCAAAACATATCAAAAACAATTCTTTTTTTTACTTTAAAAATTACACAACTATTTTTCATACTTTGTTAACTCACTCTGGTATTAAAATTACATTTTCTCACTTCAAAACATATCAAAAACAATGTTTTTTTTTACTTTAAAAATTACACAACTATTTTTCATACATTGTTAACTCACTCTGGTAGTCAAATTTTAATTTCTCACTTCAAAACATATCAAAAACAATGTTTTTTTTTACTTTAAAAATTACTCAACTATTTTTCATACTTTGTTAACTCACTCTGGTAATAAAATTACATTTTCTCACTTCAAAACATATCAAAAACAATGTTTTTTTTTACTTTAAAAATTACTCAACTATTTTTCATACATTGTTAACTCACTCTGGTATTAAAATTACATTTTCTCACTTCAAAACATATCAAAAACAATTCTTTTTTTTACTTTAAAAATTACACAACTATTTTTCATACATTGTTAACTCACTCTGGTAGTCAAATTTTAATTTCTCACTTCAAAACATATCAAAAACAATTCTTTTTTTTACTTTAAAAATTACTCAACTATTTTTCATACATTGTTAACTCACTCTGGTAGTCAAATTTTAATTTCTCACTTCAAAACATATCAAAAACAATTCTTTTTTTTACTTTAAAAATTACACAACTATTTTTCATACTTTGTTAACTCACTCTGGTAGTCAAATTTCGTATTCTCACTTCAAAACATATCAAAAACAATGTTTTTTTTTACTTTAAAAATTACTCAACTATTTTTCATACTTTGTTAACTCACTCTGGTAATAAAATTACATTTTCTCACTTCAAAACATATCAAAAACAATGTTTTTTTTTACTTTAAAAATTACTCAACTATTTTTCATACATTGTTAACTCACTCTGGTAGTCAAATTTTAATTTCTCACTTCAAAACATATCAAAAACAATTCTTTTTTTTACTTTAAAAATTACTCAACTATTTTTCATACTTTGTTAACTCACTCTGGTAATAAAATTACATTTTCTCACTTCAAAACATATCAAAAACAATGTTTTTTTTTACTTTAAAAATTACTCAACTATTTTTCATACATTGTTAACTCACTCTGGTAGTCAAATTTCGTATTCTCACTTCAAAACATATCAAAAACAATGTTTTTTTTTACTTTAAAAATTACTCAACTATTTTTCATACTTTGTTAACTCACTCTGGTATTAAAATTACATTTTCTCACTTCAAAACATATCAAAAACAATTCTTTTTTTTACTTTAAAAATTACACAACTATTTTTCATACTTTGTTAACTCACTCTGGTATTAAAATTACATTTTCTCACTTCAAAACATATCAAAAACAATGTTTTTTTTTACTTTAAAAATTACTCAACTATTTTTCATACATTGTTAACTCACTCTGGTAGTCAAATTTCGTATTCTCACTTCAAAACATATCAAAAACAATGTTTTTTTTTACTTTAAAAATTACTCAACTATTTTTCATACTTTGTTAACTCACTCTGGTATTAAAATTACATTTTCTCACTTCAAAACATATCAAAAACAATTCTTTTTTTTACTTTAAAAATTACACAACTATTTTTCATACTTTGTTAACTCACTCTGGTAATAAAATTACATTTTCTCACTTCAAAACATATCAAAAACAATGTTTTTTTTTACTTTAAAAATTACTCAACTATTTTTCATACTTTGTTAACTCACTCTGGTAGTCAAATTTTAATTTCTCACTTCAAAACATATCAAAAACAATGTTTTTTTTTACTTTAAAAATTACTCAACTATTTTTCATACATTGTTAACTCACTCTGGTAGTCAAATTTTAATTTCTCACTTCAAAACATATCAAAAACAATGTTTTTTTTTACTTTAAAAATTACTCAACTATTTTTCATACTTTGTTAACTCACTCTGGTAATAAAATTACATTTTCTCACTTCAAAACATATCAAAAACAATGTTTTTTTTTACTTTAAAAATTACTCAACTATTTTTCATACATTGTTAACTCACTCTGGTATTAAAATTACATTTTCTCACTTCAAAACATATCAAAAACAATGTTTTTTTTTACTTTAAAAATTACTCAACTATTTTTCATACTTTGTTAACTCACTCTGGTAGTCAAATTTCGTATTCTCACTTCAAAACATATCAAAAACAATGTTTTTTTTTACTTTAAAAATTACTCAACTATTTTTCATACATTGTTAACTCACTCTGGTAGTCAAATTTTAATTTCTCACTTCAAAACATATCAAAAACAATGTTTTTTTTTACTTTAAAAATTACTCAACTATTTTTCATACTTTGTTAACTCACTCTGGTATTAAAATTACATTTTCTCACTTCAAAACATATCAAAAACAATGTTTTTTTTTACTTTAAAAATTACTCAACTATTTTTCATACTTTGTTAACTCACTCTGGTATTAAAATTACATTTTCTCACTTCAAAACATATCAAAAACAATGTTTTTTTTTACTTTAAAAATTACTCAACTATTTTTCATACTTTGTTAACTCACTCTGGTAGTCAAATTTTAATTTCTCACTTCAAAACATATCAAAAACAATTCTTTTTTTTACTTTAAAAATTACTCAACTATTTTTCATACTTTGTTAACTCACTCTGGTATTAAAATTACATTTTCTCACTTCAAAACATATCAAAAACAATTCTTTTTTTTACTTTAAAAATTACTCAACTATTTTTCATACTTTGTTAACTCACTCTGGTATTAAAATTACATTTTCTCACTTCAAAACATATCAAAAACAATTCTTTTTTTTACTTTAAAAATTACTCAACTATTTTTCATACTTTGTTAACTCACTCTGGTAATAAAATTACATTTTCTCACTTCAAAACATATCAAAAACAATGTTTTTTTTTACTTTAAAAATTACTCAACTATTTTTCATACATTGTTAACTCACTCTGGTAGTCAAATTTCGTATTCTCACTTCAAAACATATCAAAAACAATGTTTTTTTTTACTTTAAAAATTACTCAACTATTTTTCATACTTTGTTAACTCACTCTGGTATTAAAATTACATTTTCTCACTTCAAAACATATCAAAAACAATGTTTTTTTTTACTTTAAAAATTACTCAACTATTTTTCATACTTTGTTAACTCACTCTGGTAATAAAATTACATTTTCTCACTTCAAAACATATCAAAAACAATTCTTTTTTTTACTTTAAAAATTACTCAACTATTTTTCATACTTTGTTAACTCACTCTGGTATTAAAATTACATTTTCTCACTTCAAAACATATCAAAAACAATTCTTTTTTTTACTTTAAAAATTACTCAACTATTTTTCATACATTGTTAACTCACTCTGGTAGTCAAATTTCGTATTCTCACTTCAAAACATATCAAAAACAATTCTTTTTTTTACTTTAAAAATTACACAACTATTTTTCATACTTTGTTAACTCACTCTGGTAATAAAATTACATTTTCTCACTTCAAAACATATCAAAAACAATGTTTTTTTTTACTTTAAAAATTACTCAACTATTTTTCATACTTTGTTAACTCACTCTGGTAATAAAATTACATTTTTTCACTTCAAAACATATCAAAAACAATGTTTTTTTTTACTTTAAAAATTACTCAACTATTTTTCATACATTGTTAACTCACTCTGGTAGTCAAATTTTAATTTCTCACTTCAAAACATATCAAAAACAATGTTTTTTTTTACTTTAAAAATTACTCAACTATTTTTCATACTTTGTTAACTCACTCTGGTAATAAAATTACATTTTCTAACTTCAAAACATATCAAAAACAATGTTTTTTTTTACTTTAAAAATTACACAACTATTTTTCATACTTTGTTAACTCACTCTGGTAATAAAATTACATTTTCTCACTTCAAAACATATCAAAAACAATGTTTTTTTTTACTTTAAAAATTACTCAACTATTTTTCATACATTGTTAACTCACTCTGGTAGTCAAATTTTAATTTCTCACTTCAAAACATATCAAAAACAATTCTTTTTTTTACTTTAAAAATTACTCAACTATTTTTCATACATTGTTAACTCACTCTGGTAGTCAAATTTCGTATTCTCACTTCAAAACATATCAAAAACAATGTTTTTTTTTACTTTAAAAATTACTCAACTATTTTTCATACTTTGTTAACTCACTCTGGTATTAAAATTACATTTTCTCACTTCAAAACATATCAAAAACAATGTTTTTTTTTACTTTAAAAATTACTCAACTATTTTTCATACTTTGTTAACTCACTCTGGTATTAAAATTACATTTTCTCACTTCAAAACATATCAAAAACAATTCTTTTTTTTACTTTAAAAATTACTCAACTATTTTTCATACTTTGTTAACTCACTCTGGTATTAAAATTACATTTTCTCACTTCAAAACATATCAAAAACAATTCTTTTTTTTACTTTAAAAATTACTCAACTATTTTTCATACATTGTTAACTCACTCTGGTAGTCAAATTTCGTATTCTCACTTCAAAACATATCAAAAACAATGTTTTTTTTTACTTTAAAAATTACTCAACTATTTTTCATACATTGTTAACTCACTCTGGTAGTCAAATTTCGTATTCTCACTTCAAAACATATCAAAAACAATGTTTTTTTTTACTTTAAAAATTACTCAACTATTTTTCATACATTGTTAACTCACTCTGGTAGTCAAATTTTAATTTCTCACTTCAAAACATATCAAAAACAATGTTTTTTTTTACTTTAAAAATTACTCAACTATTTTTCATACTTTGTTAACTCACTCTGGTAATAAAATTACATTTTCTCACTTCAAAACATATCAAAAACAATTCTTTTTTTTACTTTAAAAATTACACAACTATTTTTCATACTTTGTTAACTCACTCTGGTAATAAAATTACATTTTCTCACTTCAAAACATATCAAAAACAATGTTTTTTTTTACTTTAAAAATTACTCAACTATTTTTCATACTTTGTTAACTCACTCTGGTAGTCAAATTTTAATTTCTCACTTCAAAACATATCAAAAACAATTCTTTTTTTTACTTTAAAAATTACTCAACTATTTTTCATACTTTGTTAACTCACTCTGGTATTAAAATTACATTTTCTCACTTCAAAACATATCAAAAACAATTCTTTTTTTTACTTTAAAAATTACTCAACTATTTTTCATACTTTGTTAACTCACTCTGGTATTAAAATTACATTTTCTCACTTCAAAACATATCAAAAACAATTCTTTTTTTTACTTTAAAAATTACTCAACTATTTTTCATACTTTGTTAACTCACTCTGGTAATAAAATTACATTTTCTCACTTCAAAACATATCAAAAACAATGTTTTTTTTTACTTTAAAAATTACTCAACTATTTTTCATACATTGTTAACTCACTCTGGTAGTCAAATTTCGTATTCTCACTTCAAAACATATCAAAAACAATGTTTTTTTTTACTTTAAAAATTACTCAACTATTTTTCATACTTTGTTAACTCACTCTGGTATTAAAATTACATTTTCTCACTTCAAAACATATCAAAAACAATGTTTTTTTTTACTTTAAAAATTACTCAACTATTTTTCATACTTTGTTAACTCACTCTGGTATTAAAATTACATTTTCTCACTTAAAAACATATCAAAAACAATTCTTTTTTTTACTTTAAAAATTACTCAACTATTTTTCATACTTTGTTAACTCACTCTGGTATTAAAATTACATTTTCTCACTTCAAAACATATCAAAAACAATTCTTTTTTTTACTTTAAAAATTACTCAACTATTTTTCATACATTGTTAACTCACTCTGGTAGTCAAATTTCGTATTCTCACTTCAAAACATATCTAAAACAATTCTTTTTTTTACTTTAAAAATTACACAACTATTTTTCATACATTGTTAACTCACTCTGGTAATAAAATTACATTTTCTCACTTCAAAACATATCAAAAACAATTCTTTTTTTTACTTTAAAAATTACTCAACTATTTTTCATACATTGTTAACTCACTCTGGTAGTCAAATTTCGTATTCTCACTTCAAAACATATCAAAAACAATGTTTTTTTTTACTTTAAAAATTACTCAACTATTTTTCATACTTTGTTAACTCACTCTGGTAATAAAATTACATTTTCTCACTTCAAAACATATCAAAAACAATTCTTTTTTTTACTTTAAAAATTACACAACTATTTTTCATACTTTGTTAACTCACTCTGGTAATAAAATTACATTTTCTCACTTCAAAACATATCAAAAACAATGTTTTTTTTTACTTTAAAAATTACTCAACTATTTTTCATACTTTGTTAACTCACTCTGGTAGTCAAATTTTAATTTCTCACTTCAAAACATATCAAAAACAATTCTTTTTTTTACTTTAAAAATTACTCAACTATTTTTCATACTTTGTTAACTCACTCTGGTATTAAAATTACATTTTCTCACTTCAAAACATATCAAAAACAATTCTTTTTTTTACTTTAAAAATTACTCAACTATTTTTCATACATTGTTAACTCACTCTGGTATTAAAATTACATTTTCTCACTTCAAAACATATCAAAAACAATGTTTTTTTTTACTTTAAAAATTACTCAACTATTTTTCATACATTGTTAACTCACTCTGGTATTAAAATTACATTTTCTCACTTCAAAACATATCAAAAACAATGTTTTTTTTTACTTTAAAAATTACTCAACTATTTTTCATACTTTGTTAACTCACTCTGGTAGTCAAATTTCGTATTCTCACTTCAAAACATATCAAAAACAATTCTTTTTTTTACTTTAAAAATTACTCAACTATTTTTCATACATTGTTAACTCACTCTGGTAATAAAATTACATTTTCTCACTTCAAAACATATCAAAAACAATGTTTTTTTTTACTTTAAAAATTACTCAACTATTTTTCATACTTTGTTAACTCACTCTGGTAGTCAAATTTCGTATTCTCACTTCAAAACATATCAAAAACAATGTTTTTTTTTACTTTAAAAATTACTCAACTATTTTTCATACTTTGTTAACTCACTCTGGTAGTCAAATTTCGTATTCTCACTTCAAAACATATCAAAAACAATGTTTTTTTTTACTTTAAAAATTACACAACTATTTTTCATACATTGTTAACTCACTCTGGTAGTCAAATTTTAATTTCTCACTTCAAAACATATCAAAAACAATTCTTTTTTTTACTTTAAAAATTACTCAACTATTTTTCATACATTGTTAACTCACTCTGGTAGTCAAATTTTAATTTCTCACTTCAAAACTTATCAAAAACAATGTTTTTTTTTACTTTAAAAATTACTCAACTATTTTTCATACTTTGTTAACTCACTCTGGTATTAAAATTACATTTTCTCACTTCAAAACATATCAAAAACAATTCTTTTTTTTACTTTAAAAATTACTCAACTATTTTTCATACTTTGTTAACTCACTCTGGTAATAAAATTACATTTTCTCACTTCAAAACATATCAAAAACAATTCTTTTTTTTACTTTAAAAATTACTCAACTATTTTTCATACTTTGTTAACTCACTCTGGTAATAAAATTACATTTTCTCACTTCAAAACATATCAAAAACAATGTTTTTTTTTACTTTAAAAATTACTCAACTATTTTTCATACTTTGTTAACTCACTCTGGTAGTCAAATTTTAATTTCTCACTTCAAAACATATCAAAAACAATGTTTTTTTTTACTTTAAAAATTACTCAACTATTTTTCATACTTTGTTAACTCACTCTGGTATTAAAATTACATTTTCTCACTTCAAAACATATCAAAAACAATTCTTTTTTTTACTTTAAAAATTACTCAACTATTTTTCATACATTGTTAACTCACTCTGGTAATAAAATTACATTTTCTCACTTCAAAACATATCAAAAACAATTCTTTTTTTTACTTTAAAAATTACTCAACTATTTTTCATACATTGTTAACTCACTCTGGTAGTCAAATTTCGTATTCTCACTTCAAAACATATCAAAAACAATGTTTTTTTTTACTTTAAAAATTACTCAACTATTTTTCATACATTGTTAACTCACTCTGGTAGTCAAATTTTAATTTCTCACTTCAAAACATATCAAAAACAATGTTTTTTTTTACTTTAAAAATTACTCAACTATTTTTCATACATTGTTAACTCACTCTGGTAGTCAAATTTCGTATTCTCACTTCAAAACATATCAAAAACAATGTTTTTTTTTACTTTAAAAATTACTCAACTATTTTTCATACATTGTTAACTCACTCTGGTAGTCAAATTTTAATTTCTCACTTCAAAACATATCAAAAACAATGTTTTTTTTTACTTTAAAAATTACTCAACTATTTTTCATACTTTGTTAACTCACTCTGGTATTAAAATTACATTTTCTCACTTCAAAACATATCAAAAACAATTCTTTTTTTTACTTTAAAAATTACACAACTATTTTTCATACTTTGTTAACTCACTCTGGTAATAAAATTACATTTTCTCACTTCAAAACATATCAAAAACAATTCTTTTTTTTACTTTAAAAATTACTCAACTATTTTTCATACTTTGTTAACTCACTCTGGTAATAAAATTACATTTTCTCACTTCAAAACATATCAAAAACAATGTTTTTTTTTACTTTAAAAATTACTCAACTATTTTTCATACTTTGTTAACTCACTCTGGTAGTCAAATTTCGTATTCTCACTTCAAAACATATCAAAAACAATTCTTTTTTTTACTTTAAAAATTACACAACTATTTTTCATACATTGTTAACTCACTCTGGTAATAAAATTACATTTTCTCACTTCAAAACATATCAAAAACAATTCTTTTTTTTACTTTAAAAATTACTCAACTATTTTTCATACATTGTTAACTCACTCTGGTAGTCAAATTTCGTATTCTCACTTCAAAACATATCAAAAACAATGTTTTTTTTTACTTTAAAAATTACTCAACTATTTTTCATACATTGTTAACTCACTCTGGTAGTCAAATTTTAATTTCTCACTTCAAAACATATCAAAAACAATGTTTTTTTTTACTTTAAAAATTACTCAACTATTTTTCATACATTGTTAACTCACTCTGGTATTAAAATTACATTTTCTCACTTCAAAACATATCAAAAACAATGTTTTTTTTTACTTTAAAAATTACTCAACTATTTTTCATACATTGTTAACTCACTCTGGTAGTCAAATTTCGTATTCTCACTTCAAAACATATCAAAAACAATGTTTTTTTTTACTTTAAAAATTACTCAACTATTTTTCATACTTTGTTAACTCACTCTGGTATTAAAATTACATTTTCTCACTTCAAAACATATCAAAAACAATTCTTTTTTTTACTTTAAAAATTACTCAACTATTTTTCATACTTTGTTAACTCACTCTGGTATTAAAATTACATTTTCTCACTTCAAAACATATCAAAAACAATGTTTTTTTTTACTTTAAAAATTACTCAACTATTTTTCATACTTTGTTAACTCACTCTGGTAATAAAATTACATTTTCTCACTTCAAAACATATCAAAAACAATGTTTTTTTTTACTTTAAAAATTACTCAACTATTTTTCATACATTGTTAACTCACTCTGGTAGTCAAATTTCGTATTCTCACTTCAAAACATATCAAAAACAATGTTTTTTTTTACTTTAAAAATTACTCAACTATTTTTCATACTTTGTTAACTCACTCTGGTATTAAAATTTAAATTTCTCACTTCAAAACATATCAAAAACAATGTTTTTTTTTACTTTAAAAATTACTCAACTATTTTTCATACTTTGTTAACTCACTCTGGTAGTCAAATTTTAATTTCTCACTTCAAAACTTATCAAAAACAATGTTTTTTTTTACTTTAAAAATTACTCAACTATTTTTCATACTTTGTTAACTCACTCTGGTATTAAAATTACATTTTCTCACTTCAAAACATATCAAAAACAATTCTTTTTTTTACTTTAAAAATTACTCAACTATTTTTCATACTTTGTTAACTCACTCTGGTATTAAAATTACATTTTCTCACTTCAAAACATATCAAAAACAATTCTTTTTTTTACTTTAAAAATTACTCAACTATTTTTCAT
>CAMPDV010005898.1:0-30648 GCA_946699065.1 Loxodes magnus | reverse complement strand
ATTTAGAAAAGTGAACAAGTAGATTAAGAAAAGAAGATAGAATTTCAGTTTTAAGGAGTATGCTTTGAGAAGTAATAAGTATATAAAAAAGTGAAGAAGTAAAGTAAGAAAAGAAGATAGAATTTCAGTTTTAAGGAGTATGCTTTGAGAAGTAATAAGTATTTAGAAAAGTGAACAAGTAGATTAAGAAAAGAAGATAGAATTTCAGTTTTAAGGAGTATGCTTTGAGAAGTAATAAGTATATAAAAAAGTGAAAAGTAGAGTAAGAAAAGTAAGATAGAATTTCAGTTTTAAGGAGTATGCTTTGACAAGTAATAAGTATTTAGAAAAGTGAACAAGTAGATTAAGAAAAGAAGATAGAATTTCAGTTTTAAGGAGTATGCTTTGAGAAGTATTAAGTATTTAGAAAAGTGAAGAAATAAAGTAAGAAAAGAAGATAGAATTTCAGTTTTAAGGAGTATGCTTTGAGAAGTAATAAGTATATAAAAAAGTGAAAAGTAGAGTAAGAAAAGTAAGATAGAATTTCAGTTTTAAGGAGTATGCTTTGAGAAGTATTAAGTATTTAGAAAAGTGAACAAGTAGATTAAGAAAAGAAGATAGAATTTCAGTTTTAAGGAGTATGCTTTGAGAAGTATTAAGTATTTAGAAAAGTGAACAAGTAGATTAAGAAAAGAAGATAGAATTTCAGTTTTAAGGAGTATGCTTTGAGAAGTAATAAGTATATAAAAAAGTGAAAAGTAGAGTAAGAAAAGTAAGATAGAATTTCAGTTTTAAGGAGTATGCTTTGAGAAGTATTAAGTATTTAGAAAAGTGAAGAAGTAAATTAAGAAAGTAAGATAGAATTTCAGTTTTAAGGAGTATGCTTTGAGAAGTATTAAGTATTTAGAAAAGTGAAGAAGTAGAGTAAGAAAAGTAAGATAGAATTTCAGTTTTAAGGAGTATGCTTTGAGAAGTAATAAGTATTTAGAAAAGTGAAGAAGTAAATTAAGAAAGTAAGATAGAATTTCAGTTTTAAGGAGTATGCTTTGAGAAGTATTAAGTATTTAGAAAAGTGAAGAAGTAAAGTAAGAAAAGAAGTTAGAATTTCAGTTTTAAGGAGTATGCTTTGAGAAGTAATAAGTATTTAGAAAAGTGAAGAAGTAAATTAAGAAAGTAAGATAGAATTTCAGTTTTAAGGAGTATGCTTTGAGAAGTATTAAGTATTTAGAAAAGTGAACAAGTAGATTAAGAAAAGAAGATAGAATTTCAGTTTTAAGGAGTATGCTTTGAGAAGTATTAAGTATTTAGAAAAGTGAAGAAATAAAGTAAGAAAAGAAGTTAGAATTTCAGTTTTAAGGAGTATGCTTTGAGAAGTAATAAGTATTTAGAAAAGTGAAGAAGTAAATTAAGAAAGTAAGATAGAATTTCAGTTTTAAGGAGTATGCTTTGAGAAGTAATAAGTATTTAGAAAAGTGAAGAAGTAAAGTAAGAAAAGAAGATAGAATTTCAGTTATAAGGAGTATGCTTTGAGAAGTAATAAGTATTTAGAAAAGTGAACAAGTAGATTAAGAAAAGAAGATAGAATTTCAGTTTTAAGGAGTATGCTTTGAGAAGTATTAAGTATTTAGAAAAGTGAACAAGTAGATTAAGAAAAGAAGATAGAATTTCAGTTTTAAGGAGTATGCTTTGAGAAGTAATAAGTATATAAAAAAGTGAAGAAGTAAAGTAAGAAAAGAAGATAGAATTTCAGTTTTAAGGAGTATGCTTTGAGAAGTATTAAGTATTTAGAAAAGTGAACAAGTAGATTAAGAAAAGAAGATAGAATTTCAGTTTTAAGGAGTATGCTTTGAGAAGTATTAAGTATTTAGAAAAGTGAACAAGTAGATTAAGAAAAGAAGATAGAATTTCAGTTTTAAGGAGTATGCTTTGAGAAGTATTAAGTATTTAGAAAAGTGAAGAAGTAGAGTAAGAAAAGTAAGATAGAATTTCAGTTTTAAGGAGTATGCTTTGAGAAGTATTAAGTATTTAGAAAAGTGAAGAAGTAAAGTAAGAAAAGAAGATAGAATTTCAGTTTTAAGGAGTATGCTTTGAGAAGTAATAAGTATTTAGAAAAGTGAAGAAGTAAAGTAAGAAAAGAAGATAGAATTTCAGTTTTAAGGAGTATGCTTTGAGAAGTAATAAGTATTTAGAAAAGTGAAGAAATAAAGTAAGAAAGTAAGATAAAATTTCAGTTATAAGGAGTATGCTTTGAGAAGTAATAAGTATTTAGAAAAGTGAAAAGTAGATTAAGAAAAGAAGATAGAATTTCAGTTTTAAGGAGTATGCTTTGAGAAGTATTAAGTATTTAGAAAAGTGAAGAAATAAAGTAAGAAAGTAAGATAGAATTTCAGTTTTAAGGAGTATGCTTTGAGAAGTATTAAGTATTTAGAAAAGTGAACAAGTAGATTAAGAAAAGAAGATAGAATTTCAGTTTTAAGGAGTATGCTTTGAGAAGTAATAAGTATATAAAAAAGTGAAGAAGTAAAGTAAGAAAAGAAGATAGAATTTCAGTTTTAAGGAGTATGCTTTGAGAAGTAATAAGTATTTAGAAAAGTGAAGAAGTAAATTAAGAAAGTAAGATAGAATTTCAGTTTTAAGGAGTATGCTTTGAGAAGTAATAAGTATTTAGAAAAGTGAACAAGTAGATTAAGAAAAGAAGATAGAATTTCAGTTTTAAGGAGTATGCTTTGAGAAGTATTAAGTATTTAGAAAAGTGAAGAAGTAAAGTAAGAAAAGAAGATAGAATTTCAGTTTTAAGGAGTATGCTTTGAGAAGTAATAAGTATTTAGAAAAGTGAACAAGTAGATTAAGAAAAGAAGATAGAATTTCAGTTTTAAGGAGTATGCTTTGAGAAGTAATAAATATATAAAAAAGTGAAGAAGTAGATTAAGAAAAGAAGATAAAATTTCAGTTTTAAGGAGTATGCTTTGAGAAGTAATAAGTATTTAGAAAAGTGAAGAAATAAAGTAAGAAAAGAAGATAGAATTTCAGTTTTAAGGAGTATGCTTTGAGAAGTAATAAGTATTTAGAAAAGTGAAGAAATAAAGTAAGAAAGTAAGATAAAATTTCAGTTATAAGGAGTATGCTTTGAGAAGTAATAAGTATTTAGAAAAGTGAACAAGTAGATTAAGAAAAGAAGATAGAATTTCAGTTTTAAGGAGTATGCTTTGAGAAGTATTAAGTATTTAGAAAAGTGAAGAAGTAAATTAAGAAAGTAAGATAGAATTTCAGTTTTAAGGAGTATGCTTTGAGAAGTATTAAGTATTTAGAAAAGTGAAGAAGTAAATTAAGAAAGTAAGATAGAATTTCAGTTATAAGGAGTATGCTTTGAGAAGTATTAAGTATTTTGAAAAGTGAAGAAGTAAATTAAGAAAGTAAGATAGAATTTCAGTTTTAAGGAGTATGCTTTGAGAAGTAATAAGTATTTAGAAAAGTGAACAAGTAGATTAAGAAAAGAAGATAGAATTTCAGTTTTAAGGAGTATGCTTTGAGAAGTATTAAGTATTTAGAAAAGTGAAGAAATAAAGTAAGAAAAGAAGTTAGAATTTCAGTTTTAAGGAGTATGCTTTGAGAAGTAATAAGTATTTAGAAAAGTGAAGAAGTAAAGTAAGAAAAGAAGATAGAATTTCAGTTTTAAGGAGTATGCTTTGAGAAGTAATAAGTATTTAGAAAAGTGAACAAGTAGATTAAGAAAAGAAGATAGAATTTCAGTTTTAAGGAGTATGCTTTGAGAAGTAATAAGTATTTAGAAAAGTGAACAAGTAGATTAAGAAAAGAAGATAGAATTTCAGTTTTAAGGAGTATGCTTTGAGAAGTAATAAGTATTTAGAAAAGTGAACAAGTAGATTAAGAAAAGAAGATAGAATTTCAGTTTTAAGGAGTATGCTTTGAGAAGTAATAAGTATATAAAAAAGTGAAGAAGTAAAGTAAGAAAAGAAGATAGAATTTCAGTTTTAAGGAGTATGCTTTGAGAAGTATTAAGTATTTAGAAAAGTGAACAAGTAGATTAAGAAAAGAAGATAGAATTTCAGTTTTAAGGAGTATGCTTTGAGAAGTATTAAGTATTTAGAAAAGTGAACAAGTAGATTAAGAAAAGAAGATAGAATTTCAGTTTTAAGGAGTATGCTTTGAGAAGTATTAAGTATTTAGAAAAGTGAAGAAGTAGAGTAAGAAAAGTAAGATAGAATTTCAGTTTTAAGGAGTATGCTTTGAGAAGTAATAAGTATTTAGAAAAGTGAACAAGTAGATTAAGAAAAGAAGATAGAATTTCAGTTTTAAGGAGTATGCTTTGAGAAGTATTAAGTATTTAGAAAAGTGAAGAAGTAAAGTAAGAAAAGAAGATAGAATTTCAGTTTTAAGGAGTATGCTTTGAGAAGTATTAAGTATTTAGAAAAGTGAAGAAGTAGATTAAGAAAAGAAGATAGAATTTCAGTTTTAAGGAGTATGCTTTGAGAAGTATTAAGTATTTAGAAAAGTGAAGAAATAAAGTAAGAAAGTAAGATAGAATTTCAGTTTTAAGGAGTATGCTTTGAGAAGTATTAAGTATTTAGAAAAGTGAACAAGTAGATTAAGAAAAGAAGATAGAATTTCAGTTTTAAGGAGTATGCTTTGAGAAGTAATAAGTATATAAAAAAGTGAAGAAGTAAAGTAAGAAAAGAAGATAGAATTTCAGTTTTAAGGAGTATGCTTTGAGAAGTAATAAGTATTTAGAAAAGTGAAGAAGTAAATTAAGAAAGTAAGATAGAATTTCAGTTTTAAGGAGTATGCTTTGAGAAGTAATAAGTATTTAGAAAAGTGAACAAGTAGATTAAGAAAAGAAGATAGAATTTCAGTTTTAAGGAGTATGCTTTGAGAAGTATTAAGTATTTAGAAAAGTGAAGAAATAAAGTAAGAAAGTAAGATAGAATTTCAGTTTTAAGGAGTATGCTTTGAGAAGTAATAAGTATTTAGAAAAGTGAACAAGTAGATTAAGAAAAGAAGGTAGAATTTCAGTTTTAAGGAGTATGCTTTGAGAAGTAATAAATATATAAAAAAGTGAAGAAGTAGATTAAGAAAAGAAGATAAAATTTCAGTTTTAAGGAGTATGCTTTGAGAAGTAATAAGTATTTAGAAAAGTGAAGAAGTAAAGTAAGAAAAGAAGATAGAATTTCAGTTTTAAGGAGTATGCTTTGAGAAGTAATAAGTATTTAGAAAAGTGAAGAAATAAAGTAAGAAAGTAAGATAAAATTTCAGTTATAAGGAGTATGCTTTGAGAAGTAATAAGTATTTAGAAAAGTGAAAAGTAGATTAAGAAAAGAAGATAGAATTTCAGTTTTAAGGAGTATGCTTTGAGAAGTATTAAGTATTTAGAAAAGTGAAGAAATAAAGTAAGAAAGTAAGATAGAATTTCAGTTTTAAGGAGTATGCTTTGAGAAGTATTAAGTATTTAGAAAAGTGAAGAAGTAAATTAAGAAAGTAAGATAGAATTTCAGTTATAAGGAGTATGCTTTGAGAAGTATTAAGTATTTAGAAAAGTGAAGAAGTAAAGTAAGAAAAGAAGATAGAATTTCAGTTTTAAGGAGTATGCTTTGAGAAGTAATAAGTATTTAGAAAAGTGAAAAGTAGATTAAGAAAAGAAGATAGAATTTCAGTTTTAAGGAGTATGCTTTGAGAAGTATTAAGTATTTAGAAAAGTGAAGAAATAAAGTAAGAAAAGAAGTTAGAATTTCAGTTTTAAGGAGTATGCTTTGAGAAGTAATAAGTATTTAGAAAAGTGAAGAAGTAAAGTAAGAAAAGTAAGATAGAATTTCAGTTTTAAGGAGTATGCTTTGAGAAGTAATAAGTATTTAGAAAAGTGAACAAGTAGATTAAGAAAAGAAGATAGAATTTCAGTTTTAAGGAGTATGCTTTGAGAAGTAATAAGTATTTAGAAAAGTGAAGAAGTAGATTAAGAAAGTAAGATAGAATTTCAGTTTTAAGGAGTATGCTTTGAGAAGTATTAAGTATTTAGAAAAGTGAACAAGTAGATTAAGAAAAGAAGATAGAATTTCAGTTTTAAGGAGTATGCTTTGAGAAGTAATAAGTATATAAAAAAGTGAAGAAGTAAAGTAAGAAAAGTAAGATAGAATTTCAGTTTTAAGGAGTATGCTTTGAGAAGTAATAAGTATTTAGAAAAGTGAACAAGTAGATTAAGAAAAGAAGATAGAATTTCAGTTTTAAGGAGTATGCTTTGAGAAGTATTAAGTATTTAGAAAAGTGAAGAAGTAAAGTAAGAAAAGTAAGATAGAATTTCAGTTTTAAGGAGTATGCTTTGAGAAGTATTAAGTATTTAGAAAAGTGAAGAAGTAGATTAAGAAAAGAAGATAGAATTTCAGTTTTAAGGAGTATGCTTTGAGAAGTAATAAGTATTTAGAAAAGTGAAGAAATAAAGTAAGAAAGTAAGATAGAATTTCAGTTTTAAGGAGTATGCTTTGAGAAGTATTAAGTATTTAGAAAAGTGAACAAGTAGATTAAGAAAAGAAGATAGAATTTCAGTTTTAAGGAGTATGCTTTGAGAAGTAATAAGTATATAAAAAAGTGAAGAAGTAAAGTAAGAAAAGTAAGATAGAATTTCAGTTTTAAGGAGTATGCTTTGAGAAGTATTAAGTATTTAGAAAAGTGAAGAAGTAAATTAAGAAAAGTAAGATAGAATTTCAGTTTTAAGGAGTATGCTTTGAGAAGTAATAAGTATTTAGAAAAGTGAACAAGTAGATTAAGAAAAGAAGATAGAATTTCAGTTTTAAGGAGTATGCTTTGAGAAGTATTAAGTATTTAGAAAAGTGAAGAAGTAGATTAAGAAAAGAAGATAGAATTTCAGTTTTAAGGAGTATGCTTTGAGAAGTATTAAGTATTTAGAAAAGTGAAGAAGTAAAGTAAGAAAAGTAAGATAGAATTTCAGTTTTAAGGAGTATGCTTTGAGAAGTAATAAGTATTTAGAAAAGTGAAGAAGTAAATTAAGAAAGTAAGATAGAATTTCAGTTTTAAGGAGTATGCTTTGAGAAGTAATAAGTATTTAGAAAAGTGAACAAGTAGATTAAGAAAAGAAGATAGAATTTCAGTTTTAAGGAGTATGCTTTGAGAAGTATTAAGTATTTAGAAAAGTGAAGAAGTAAAGTAAGAAAAGAAGATAGAATTTCAGTTTTAAGGAGTATGCTTTGAGAAGTAATAAGTATTTAGAAAAGTGAACAAGTAGATTAAGAAAAGAAGATAGAATTTCAGTTTTAAGGAGTATGCTTTGAGAAGTATTAAGTATTTAGAAAAGTGAAGAAGTAGATTAAGAAAAGAAGATAAAATTTCAGTTTTAAGGAGTATGCTTTGAGAAGTAATAAGTATTTAGAAAAGTGAAGAAGTAAAGTAAGAAAAGAAGATAGAATTTCAGTTTTAAGGAGTATGCTTTGAGAAGTAATAAGTATTTAGAAAAGTGAAGAAGTAAAGTAAGAAAAGAAGATAGAATTTCAGTTTTAAGGAGTATGCTTTGAGAAGTAATAAGTATTTAGAAAAGTGAAAAGTAGATTAAGAAAAGAAGATAGAATTTCAGTTTTAAGGAGTATGCTTTGAGAAGTATTAAGTATTTAGAAAAGTGAAGAAGTAAAGTAAGAAAAGTAAGATAGAATTTCAGTTTTAAGGAGTATGCTTTGAGAAGTATTAAGTATTTAGAAAAGTGAAGAAGTAAATTAAGAAAGTAAGATAGAATTTCAGTTTTAAGGAGTATGCTTTGAGAAGTATTAAGTATTTAGAAAAGTGAAGAAGTAAATTAAGAAAAGTAAGATAGAATTTCAGTTTTAAGGAGTATGCTTTGAGAAGTAATAAGTATTTAGAAAAGTGAAGAAGTAGATTAAGAAAAGAAGATAGAATTTCAGTTTTAAGGAGTATGCTTTGAGAAGTATTAAGTATTTAGAAAAGTGAACAAGTAGATTAAGAAAAGAAGATAGAATTTCAGTTTTAAGGAGTATGCTTTGAGAAGTAATAAGTATTTAGAAAAGTGAAAAGTAGAGTAAGAAAAGAAGATAGAATTTCAGTTTTAAGGAGTATGCTTTGAGAAGTAATAAGTATTTAGAAAAGTGAACAAGTAGATTAAGAAAAGAAGATAGAATTTCAGTTTTAAGGAGTATGCTTTGAGAAGTAATAAGTATTTAGAAAAGTGAAGAAGTAAAGTAAGAAAGTAAGATAGAATTTCAGTTTTAAGGAGTATGCTTTGAGAAGTATTAAGTATTTAGAAAAGTGAACAAGTAGATTAAGAAAAGAAGATAGAATTTCAGTTTTAAGGAGTATGCTTTGAGAAGTAATAAGTATATAAAAAAGTGAAGAAGTAGAGTAAGAAAAGAAGATAGAATTTCAGTTTTAAGGAGTATGCTTTGAGAAGTATTAAGTATTTAGAAAAGTGAACAAGTAGATTAAGAAAAGAAGATAGAATTTCAGTTTTAAGGAGTATGCTTTGAGAAGTATTAAGTATTTAGAAAAGTGAACAAGTAGATTAAGAAAAGAAGATAGAATTTCAGTTTTAAGGAGTATGCTTTGAGAAGTAATAAGTATTTAGAAAAGTGAAGAAGTAGAGTAAGAAAAGTAAGATAGAATTTCAGTTTTAAGGAGTATGCTTTGAGAAGTAATAAGTATTTAGAAAAGTGAACAAGTAGATTAAGAAAAGAAGATAGAATTTCAGTTTTAAGGAGTATGCTTTGAGAAGTATTAAGTATTTAGAAAAGTGAAGAAGTAAAGTAAGAAAAGAAGATAGAATTTCAGTTTTAAGGAGTATGCTTTGAGAAGTATTAAGTATTTAGAAAAGTGAAGAAGTAAATTAAGAAAAGAAGATAGAATTTCAGTTTTAAGGAGTATGCTTTGAGAAGTATTAAGTATTTAGAAAAGTGAAGAAGTAAAGTAAGAAAAGAAGATAGAATTTCAGTTTTAAGGAGTATGCTTTGAGAAGTAATAAGTATTTAGAAAAGTGAAGAAGTAAAGTAAGAAAAGAAGATAGAATTTCAGTTTTAAGGAGTATGCTTTGAGAAGTAATAAGTATTTAGAAAAGTGAAGAAATAAAGTAAGAAAGTAAGATAGAATTTCAGTTTTAAGGAGTATGCTTTGAGAAGTATTAAGTATTTAGAAAAGTGAAGAAGTAAAGTAAGAAAAGAAGATAGAATTTCAGTTTTAAGGAGTATGCTTTGAGAAGTATTAAGTATTTAGAAAAGTGAAGAAATAAAGTAAGAAAAGAAGATAGAATTTCAGTTTTAAGGAGTATGCTTTGAGAAGTATTAAGTATTTAGAAAAGTGAAGAAGTAGAGTAAGAAAAGAAGATAGAATTTCAGTTTTAAGGAGTATGCTTTGAGAAGTAATAAGTATTTAGAAAAGTGAACAAGTAGATTAAGAAAAGAAGATAGAATTTCAGTTTTAAGGAGTATGCTTTGAGAAGTATTAAGTATTTAGAAAAGTGAAGAAGTAAATTAAGAAAAGAAGATAGAATTTCAGTTTTAAGGAGTATGCTTTGAGAAGTAATAAGTATTTAGAAAAGTGAAGAAGTAGAGTAAGAAAAGAAGATAGAATTTCAGTTTTAAGGAGTATGCTTTGAGAAGTATTAAGTATTTAGAAAAGTGAAGAAGTAAAGTAAGAAAAGAAGATAGAATTTCAGTTTTAAGGAGTATGCTTTGAGAAGTAATAAGTATTTAGAAAAGTGAAAAGTAGATTAAGAAAAGAAGATAGAATTTCAGTTTTAAGGAGTATGCTTTGAGAAGTAATAAGTATTTAGAAAAGTGAAGAAGTAAATTAAGAAAAGAAGATAGAATTTCAGTTTTAAGGAGTATGCTTTGAGAAGTAATAAGTATTTAGAAAAGTGAAAAGTAGAGTAAGAAAAGAAGATAGAATTTCAGTTTTAAGGAGTATGCTTTGAGAAGTATTAAGTATTTAGAAAAGTGAACAAGTAGATTAAGAAAAGAAGATAGAATTTCAGTTTTAAGGAGTATGCTTTGAGAAGTATTAAGTATTTAGAAAAGTGAAGAAATAAAGTAAGAAAGTAAGATAAAATTTCAGTTTTAAGGAGTATGCTTTGAGAAGTATTAAGTATTTAGAAAAGTGAAGAAATAAAGTAAGAAAAGAAGATAGAATTTCAGTTTTAAGGAGTATGCTTTGAGAAGTAATAAGTATTTAGAAAAGTGAAGAAGTAAAGTAAGAAAAGAAGATAGAATTTCAGTTTTAAGGAGTATGCTTTGACAAGTAATAAGTATTTAGAAAAGTGAACAAGTAGATTAAGAAAAGAAGATAGAATTTCAGTTTTAAGGAGTATGCTTTGAGAAGTATTAAGTATTTAGAAAAGTGAACAAGTAGATTAAGAAAAGAAGATAGAATTTCAGTTTTAAGGAGTATGCTTTGAGAAGTAATAAGTATATAGAAAAGTGAAGAAGTAGAGTAAGAAAAGTAAGATAGAATTTCAGTTTTAAGGAGTATGCTTTGAGAAGTATTAAGTATTTAGAAAAGTGAAGAAGTAAAGTAAGAAAAGAAGATAGAATTTCAGTTTTAAGGAGTATGCTTTGAGAAGTATTAAGTATTTAGAAAAGTGAAGAAGTAGAGTAAGAAAGTAAGATAAAATTTCAGTTTTAAGGAGTATGCTTTGAGAAGTATTAAGTATTTAGAAAAGTGAACAAGTAGATTAAGAAAAGAAGATAGAATTTCAGTTTTAAGGAGTATGCTTTGAGAAGTATTAAGTATTTAGAAAAGTGAACAAGTAGATTAAGAAAAGAAGATAGAATTTCAGTTTTAAGGAGTATGCTTTGAGAAGTAATAAGTATATAAAAAAGTGAAGAAGTAAAGTAAGAAAAGTAAGATAGAATTTCAGTTTTAAGGAGTATGCTTTGACAAGTAATAAGTATTTAGAAAAGTGAACAAGTAGATTAAGAAAAGAAGATAGAATTTCAGTTTTAAGGAGTATGCTTTGAGAAGTAATAAGTATATAAAAAAGTGAAGAAGTAAAGTAAGAAAAGTAAGATAGAATTTCAGTTTTAAGGAGTATGCTTTGACAAGTAATAAGTATTTAGAAAAGTGAACAAGTAGATTAAGAAAAGAAGATAGAATTTCAGTTTTAAGGAGTATGCTTTGAGAAGTAATAAGTATTTAGAAAAGTGAAGAAGTAGAGTAAGAAAAGTAAGATAGAATTTCAGTTTTAAGGAGTATGCTTTGAGAAGTATTAAGTATTTAGAAAAGTGAAGAAGTAGATTAAGAAAAGAAGATAGAATTTCAGTTTTAAGGAGTATGCTTTGAGAAGTAATAAGTATATAAAAAAGTGAAGAAGTAGAGTAAGAAAAGTAAGATAGAATTTCAGTTTTAAGGAGTATGCTTTGAGAAGTATTAAGTATTTAGAAAAGTGAAGAAGTAGATTAAGAAAAGAAGATAGAATTTCAGTTTTAAGGAGTATGCTTTGAGAAGTAATAAGTATATAAAAAAGTGAAGAAGTAAAGTAAGAAAAGTAAGATAGAATTTCAGTTTTAAGGAGTATGCTTTGACAAGTAATAAGTATTTAGAAAAGTGAACAAGTAGATTAAGAAAAGAAGATAGAATTTCAGTTTTAAGGAGTATGCTTTGAGAAGTAATAAGTATATAAAAAAGTGAAAAGTAGAGTAAGAAAAGTAAGATAGAATTTCAGTTTTAAGGAGTATGCTTTGAGAAGTATTAAGTATTTAGAAAAGTGAAGAAGTAGATTAAGAAAAGAAGATAGAATTTCAGTTTTAAGGAGTATGCTTTGAGAAGTAATAAGTATATAAAAAAGTGAAAAGTAGAGTAAGAAAAGTAAGATAGAATTTCAGTTTTAAGGAGTATGCTTTGAGAAGTATTAAGTATTTAGAAAAGTGAACAAGTAGATTAAGAAAAGAAGATAGAATTTCAGTTTTAAGGAGTATGCTTTGAGAAGTAATAAGTATTTAGAAAAGTGAAGAAATAAAGTAAGAAAGTAAGATAAAATTTCAGTTATAAGGAGTATGCTTTGAGAAGTAATAAGTATTTAGAAAAGTGAACAAGTAGATTAAGAAAAGAAGATAGAATTTCAGTTTTAAGGAGTATGCTTTGAGAAGTATTAAGTATTTAGAAAAGTGAACAAGTAGATTAAGAAAAGAAGATAGAATTTCAGTTTTAAGGAGTATGCTTTGAGAAGTATTAAGTATTTAGAAAAGTGAAGAAATAAAGTAAGAAAAGAAGATAGAATTTCAGTTTTAAGGAGTATGCTTTGAGAAGTAATAAGTATTTAGAAAAGTGAACAAGTAGATTAAGAAAAGAAGATAGAATTTCAGTTTTAAGGAGTATGCTTTGAGAAGTATTAAGTATTTAGAAAAGTGAAGAAGTAAAGTAAGAAAAGAAGATAGAATTTCAGTTTTAAGGAGTATGCTTTGAGAAGTATTAAGTATTTAGAAAAGTGAACAAGTAGATTAAGAAAAGAAGATAGAATTTCAGTTTTAAGGAGTATGCTTTGAGAAGTAATAAGTATTTAGAAAAGTGAACAAGTAGAGTAAGAAAAGAAGATAGAATTTCAGTTTTAAGGAGTATGCTTTGAGAAGTATTAAGTATTTAGAAAAGTGAAGAAGTAAATTAAGAAAAGAAGATAGAATTTCAGTTTTAAGGAGTATGCTTTGAGAAGTAATAAGTATTTAGAAAAGTGAAGAAGTAAATTAAGAAAGTAAGATAGAATTTCAGTTTTAAGGAGTATGCTTTGAGAAGTATTAAGTATTTAGAAAAGTGAAGAAGTAAAGTAAGAAAAGAAGATAGAATTTCAGTTTTAAGGAGTATGCTTTGAGAAGTAATAAGTATTTAGAAAAGTGAAGAAGTAAAGTAAGAAAAGAAGATAGAATTTCAGTTTTAAGGAGTATGCTTTGAGAAGTAATAAGTATTTAGAAAAGTGAAGAAATAAAGTAAGAAAGTAAGATAAAATTTCAGTTTTAAGGAGTATGCTTTGAGAAGTATTAAGTATTTAGAAAAGTGAAGAAATAAAGTAAGAAAAGAAGATAGAATTTCAGTTTTAAGGAGTATGCTTTGACAAGTAATAAGTATTTAGAAAAGTGAACAAGTAGATTAAGAAAAGAAGATAGAATTTCAGTTTTAAGGAGTATGCTTTGAGAAGTATTAAGTATTTAGAAAAGTGAAGAAGTAGAGTAAGAAAGTAAGATAAAATTTCAGTTTTAAGGAGTATGCTTTGAGAAGTATTAAGTATTTAGAAAAGTGAAGAAGTAGATTAAGAAAAGAAGATAGAATTTCAGTTTTAAGGAGTATGCTTTGAGAAGTATTAAGTATTTAGAAAAGTGAACAAGTAGATTAAGAAAAGAAGATAGAATTTCAGTTTTAAGGAGTATGCTTTGAGAAGTATTAAGTATTTAGAAAAGTGAAGAAATAAAGTAAGAAAAGAAGTTAGAATTTCAGTTTTAAGGAGTATGCTTTGAGAAGTAATAAGTATTTAGAAAAGTGAACAAGTAGATTAAGAAAAGAAGATAGAATTTCAGTTTTAAGGAGTATGCTTTGAGAAGTATTAAGTATTTAGAAAAGTGAACAAGTAGATTAAGAAAAGAAGATAGAATTTCAGTTATAAGGAGTATGCTTTGAGAAGTAATAAGTATTTAGAAAAGTGAAGAAGTAGATTAAGAAAAGAAGATAGAATTTCAGTTTTAAGGAGTATGCTTTGAGAAGTATTAAGTATTTAGAAAAGTGAACAAGTAGATTAAGAAAAGAAGATAGAATTTCAGTTTTAAGGAGTATGCTTTGAGAAGTAATAAGTATATAAAAAAGTGAAGAAGTAAAGTAAGAAAAGAAGATAGAATTTCAGTTTTAAGGAGTATGCTTTGAGAAGTATTAAGTATTTAGAAAAGTGAACAAGTAGATTAAGAAAAGAAGATAGAATTTCAGTTTTAAGGAGTATGCTTTGAGAAGTATTAAGTATTTAGAAAAGTGAACAAGTAGAGTAAGAAAAGAAGATAGAATTTCAGTTTTAAGGAGTATGCTTTGAGAAGTATTAAGTATTTAGAAAAGTGAACAAGTAGATTAAGAAAAGAAGATAGAATTTCAGTTTTAAGGAGTATGCTTTGAGAAGTAATAAGTATTTAGAAAAGTGAAGAAGTAGAGTAAGAAAGTAAGATAAAATTTCAGTTTTAAGGAGTATGCTTTGAGAAGTATTAAGTATTTAGAAAAGTGAAGAAGTAGAGTAAGAAAAGTAAGATAGAATTTCAGTTTTAAGGAGTATGCTTTGACAAGTAATAAGTATTTAGAAAAGTGAACAAGTAGATTAAGAAAAGAAGATAGAATTTCAGTTTTAAGGAGTATGCTTTGAGAAGTATTAAGTATTTAGAAAAGTGAAGAAGTAGAGTAAGAAAAGAAGATAGAATTTCAGTTTTAAGGAGTATGCTTTGAGAAGTAATAAGTATTTAGAAAAGTGAAGAAGTAAATTAAGAAAAGAAGATAGAATTTCAGTTTTAAGGAGTATGCTTTGAGAAGTAATAAGTATTTAGAAAAGTGAAGAAATAAAGTAAGAAAGTAAGATAAAATTTCAGTTTTAAGGAGTATGCTTTGAGAAGTATTAAGTATTTAGAAAAGTGAAGAAATAAAGTAAGAAAAGAAGATAGAATTTCAGTTTTAAGGAGTATGCTTTGAGAAGTATTAAGTATTTAGAAAAGTGAACAAGTAGATTAAGAAAAGAAGATAGAATTTCAGTTATAAGGAGTATGCTTTGAGAAGTATTAAGTATTTAGAAAAGTGAAGAAGTAAAGTAAGAAAAGAAGATAGAATTTCAGTTTTAAGGAGTATGCTTTGAGAAGTAATAAGTATTTAGAAAAGTGAACAAGTAGATTAAGAAAAGAAGATAGAATTTCAGTTTTAAGGAGTATGCTTTGAGAAGTATTAAGTATTTAGAAAAGTGAAGAAGTAAATTAAGAAAGTATGATAGAATTTCAGTTTTAAGGAGTATGCTTTGAGAAGTATTAAGTATTTAGAAAAGTGAACAAGTAGATTAAGAAAAGAAGATAGAATTTCAGTTTTAAGGAGTATGCTTTGAGAAGTAATAAGTATATAAAAAAGTGAAGAAGTAAAGTAAGAAAAGTAAGATAGAATTTCAGTTTTAAGGAGTATGCTTTGACAAGTAATAAGTATTTAGAAAAGTGAACAAGTAGATTAAGAAAAGAAGATAGAATTTCAGTTTTAAGGAGTATGCTTTGAGAAGTAATAAGTATATAAAAAAGTGAAAAGTAGAGTAAGAAAAGTAAGATAGAATTTCAGTTTTAAGGAGTATGCTTTGAGAAGTAATAAGTATTTAGAAAAGTGAACAAGTAGATTAAGAAAAGAAGATAGAATTTCAGTTTTAAGGAGTATGCTTTGAGAAGTAATAAGTATATAAAAAAGTGAAGAAGTAAAGTAAGAAAAGTAAGATAGAATTTCAGTTTTAAGGAGTATGCTTTGACAAGTAATAAGTATTTAGAAAAGTGAACAAGTAGATTAAGAAAAGAAGATAGAATTTCAGTTTTAAGGAGTATGCTTTGAGAAGTAATAAGTATATAAAAAAGTGAAAAGTAGAGTAAGAAAAGTAAGATAGAATTTCAGTTTTAAGGAGTATGCTTTGAGAAGTATTAAGTATTTAGAAAAGTGAACAAGTAGATTAAGGAAAGAAGATAGAATTTCAGTTTTAAGGAGTATGCTTTGAGAAGTAATAAGTATATAAAAAAGTGAAAAGTAGAGTAAGAAAAGTAAGATAGAATTTCAGTTTTAAGGAGTATGCTTTGACAAGTAATAAGTATTTAGAAAAGTGAACAAGTAGATTAAGAAAAGAAGATAGAATTTCAGTTTTAAGGAGTATGCTTTGAGAAGTAATAAGTATTTAGAAAAGTGAAGAAGTAGAGTAAGAAAGTAAGATAAAATTTCAGTTTTAAGGAGTATGCTTTGAGAAGTATTAAGTATTTAGAAAAGTGAAGAAGTAGATTAAGAAAAGAAGATAGAATTTCAGTTTTAAGGAGTATGCTTTGAGAAGTATTAAGTATTTAGAAAAGTGAACAAGTAGATTAAGAAAAGAAGATAGAATTTCAGTTTTAAGGAGTATGCTTTGAGAAGTATTAAGTATTTAGAAAAGTGAAGAAATAAAGTAAGAAAAGAAGTTAGAATTTCAGTTTTAAGGAGTATGCTTTGAGAAGTAATAAGTATTTAGAAAAGTGAAGAAGTAAAGTAAGAAAAGAAGATAGAATTTCAGTTTTAAGGAGTATGCTTTGAGAAGTATTAAGTATTTAGAAAAGTGAAGAAATAAAGTAAGAAAAGAAGATAGAATTTCAGTTTTAAGGAGTATGCTTTGAGAAGTAATAAGTATTTAGAAAAGTGAAGAAGTAGAGTAAGAAAGTAAGATAAAATTTCAGTTTTAAGGAGTATGCTTTGAGAAGTATTAAGTATTTAGAAAAGTGAAGAAGTAGAGTAAGAAAAGTAAGATAGAATTTCAGTTTTAAGGAGTATGCTTTGACAAGTAATAAGTATTTAGATAAGTGAACAAGTAGATTAAGAAAAGAAGATAGAATTTCAGTTTTAAGGAGTATGCTTTGAGAAGTATTAAGTATTTAGAAAAGTGAAGAAGTAGAGTAAGAAAAGAAGATAGAATTTCAGTTTTAAGGAGTATGCTTTGAGAAGTAATAAGTATTTAGAAAAGTGAAGAAGTAAATTAAGAAAAGAAGATAGAATTTCAGTTTTAAGGAGTATGCTTTGAGAAGTAATAAGTATTTAGAAAAGTGAAGAAATAAAGTAAGAAAGTAAGATAAAATTTCAGTTATAAGGAGTATGCTTTGAGAAGTAATAAGTATTTAGAAAAGTGAAAAGTAGATTAAGAAAAGAAGATAGAATTTCAGTTTTAAGGAGTATGCTTTGAGAAGTAATAAGTATTTAGAAAAGTGAAGAAATAAAGTAAGAAAGTAAGATAAAATTTCAGTTATAAGGAGTATGCTTTGAGAAGTAATAAGTATTTAGAAAAGTGAACAAGTAGATTAAGAAAAGAAGATAGAATTTCAGTTTTAAGGAGTATGCTTTGAGAAGTAATAAGTATTTAGAAAAGTGAACAAGTAAATTAAGAAAGTAAGATAGAATTTCAGTTTTAAGGAGTATGCTTTGAGAAGTATTAAGTATTTAGAAAAGTGAAGAAGTAAATTAAGAAAGTAAGATAGAATTTCAGTTATAAGGAGTATGCTTTGAGAAGTATTAAGTATTTAGAAAAGTGAAGAAGTAAATTAAGAAAGTAAGATAGAATTTCAGTTTTAAGGAGTATGCTTTGAGAAGTAATAAGTATTTAGAAAAGTGAAGAAGTAGATTAAGAAAAGAAGATAGAATTTCAGTTTTAAGGAGTATGCTTTGAGAAGTATTAAGTATTTAGAAAAGTGAAGAAATAAAGTAAGAAAAGAAGTTAGAATTTCAGTTTTAAGGAGTATGCTTTGAGAAGTAATAAGTATTTAGAAAAGTGAAGAAGTAAAGTAAGAAAAGAAGATAGAATTTCAGTTTTAAGGAGTATGCTTTGAGAAGTAATAAGTATTTAGAAAAGTGAAGAAGTAAAGTAAGAAAAGAAGATAGAATTTCAGTTTTAAGGAGTATGCTTTGAGAAGTAATAAGTATTTAGAAAAGTGAAGAAGTAAAGTAAGAAAAAAAGATAGAATTTCAGTTTTAAGGAGTATGCTTTGAGAAGTAATAAGTATTTAGAAAAGTGAAGAAATAAAGTAAGAAAGTAAGATAAAATTTCAGTTATAAGGAGTATGCTTTGAGAAGTAATAAGTATTTAGAAAAGTGAAAAGTAGATTAAGAAAAGAAGATAGAATTTCAGTTTTAAGGAGTATGCTTTGAGAAGTATTAAGTATTTAGAAAAGTGAAGAAGTAGATTAAGAAAAGAAGATAGAATTTCAGTTTTAAGGAGTATGCTTTGAGAAGTATTAAGTATTTAGAAAAGTGAAGAAATAAAGTAAGAAAGTAAGATAGAATTTCAGTTTTAAGGAGTATGCTTTGAGAAGTATTAAGTATTTAGAAAAGTGAACAAGTAGATTAAGAAAAGAAGATAGAATTTCAGTTTTAAGGAGTATGCTTTGAGAAGTAATAAGTATATAAAAAAGTGAAGAAGTAAAGTAAGAAAAGAAGATAGAATTTCAGTTTTAAGGAGTATGCTTTGAGAAGTAATAAGTATTTAGAAAAGTGAACAAGTAGATTAAGAAAAGAAGATAGAATTTCAGTTTTAAGGAGTATGCTTTGAGAAGTAATAAGTATATAAAAAAGTGAAAAGTAGAGTAAGAAAAGTAAGATAGAATTTCAGTTTTAAGGAGTATGCTTTGACAAGTAATAAGTATTTAGAAAAGTGAACAAGTAGATTAAGAAAAGAAGATAGAATTTCAGTTTTAAGGAGTATGCTTTGAGAAGTATTAAGTATTTAGAAAAGTGAAGAAATAAAGTAAGAAAAGAAGATAGAATTTCAGTTTTAAGGAGTATGCTTTGAGAAGTAATAAGTATATAAAAAAGTGAAAAGTAGAGTAAGAAAAGTAAGATAGAATTTCAGTTTTAAGGAGTATGCTTTGAGAAGTATTAAGTATTTAGAAAAGTGAACAAGTAGATTAAGAAAAGAAGATAGAATTTCAGTTTTAAGGAGTATGCTTTGAGAAGTATTAAGTATTTAGAAAAGTGAACAAGTAGATTAAGAAAAGAAGATAGAATTTCAGTTTTAAGGAGTATGCTTTGAGAAGTAATAAGTATATAAAAAAGTGAAAAGTAGAGTAAGAAAAGTAAGATAGAATTTCAGTTTTAAGGAGTATGCTTTGAGAAGTATTAAGTATTTAGAAAAGTGAAGAAGTAAATTAAGAAAGTAAGATAGAATTTCAGTTTTAAGGAGTATGCTTTGAGAAGTATTAAGTATTTAGAAAAGTGAAGAAGTAGAGTAAGAAAAGTAAGATAGAATTTCAGTTTTAAGGAGTATGCTTTGAGAAGTAATAAGTATTTAGAAAAGTGAAGAAGTAAATTAAGAAAGTAAGATAGAATTTCAGTTTTAAGGAGTATGCTTTGAGAAGTAATAAGTATTTAGAAAAGTGAAGAAGTAAAGTAAGAAAAGAAGTTAGAATTTCAGTTTTAAGGAGTATGCTTTGAGAAGTAATAAGTATTTAGAAAAGTGAAGAAGTAAATTAAGAAAGTAAGATAGAATTTCAGTTTTAAGGAGTATGCTTTGAGAAGTATTAAGTATTTAGAAAAGTGAACAAGTAGATTAAGAAAAGAAGATAGAATTTCAGTTTTAAGGAGTATGCTTTGAGAAGTATTAAGTATTTAGAAAAGTGAAGAAATAAAGTAAGAAAAGAAGTTAGAATTTCAGTTTTAAGGAGTATGCTTTGAGAAGTAATAAGTATTTAGAAAAGTGAAGAAGTAGATTAAGAAAAGAAGATAGAATTTCAGTTTTAAGGAGTATGCTTTGAGAAGTAATAAGTATTTAGAAAAGTGAAGAAGTAGATTAAGAAAAGAAGATAGAATTTCAGTTTTAAGGAGTATGCTTTGAGAAGTATTAAGTATTTAGAAAAGTGAAGAAATAAAGTAAGAAAAGAAGTTAGAATTTCAGTTTTAAGGAGTATGCTTTGAGAAGTAATAAGTATTTAGAAAAGTGAAGAAGTAAAGTAAGAAAAGAAGATAGAATTTCAGTTTTAAGGAGTATGCTTTGAGAAGTAATAAGTATTTAGAAAAGTGAAGAAGTAAAGTAAGAAAAGAAGATAGAATTTCAGTTTTAAGGAGTATGCTTTGAGAAGTAATAAGTATTTAGAAAAGTGAAGAAGTAAAGTAAGAAAAAAAGATAGAATTTCAGTTTTAAGGAGTATGCTTTGAGAAGTAATAAGTATTTAGAAAAGTGAAGAAATAAAGTAAGAAAGTAAGATAAAATTTCAGTTATAAGGAGTATGCTTTGAGAAGTAATAAGTATTTAGAAAAGTGAAAAGTAGATTAAGAAAAGAAGATAGAATTTCAGTTTTAAGGAGTATGCTTTGAGAAGTATTAAGTATTTAGAAAAGTGAAGAAGTAGATTAAGAAAAGAAGATAGAATTTCAGTTTTAAGGAGTATGCTTTGAGAAGTATTAAGTATTTAGAAAAGTGAAGAAATAAAGTAAGAAAGTAAGATAGAATTTCAGTTTTAAGGAGTATGCTTTGAGAAGTATTAAGTATTTAGAAAAGTGAACAAGTAGATTAAGAAAAGAAGATAGAATTTCAGTTTTAAGGAGTATGCTTTGAGAAGTAATAAGTATATAAAAAAGTGAAGAAGTAAAGTAAGAAAAGAAGATAGAATTTCAGTTTTAAGGAGTATGCTTTGAGAAGTAATAAGTATTTAGAAAAGTGAACAAGTAGATTAAGAAAAGAAGATAGAATTTCAGTTTTAAGGAGTATGCTTTGAGAAGTAATAAGTATATAAAAAAGTGAAAAGTAGAGTAAGAAAAGTAAGATAGAATTTCAGTTTTAAGGAGTATGCTTTGACAAGTAATAAGTATTTAGAAAAGTGAACAAGTAGATTAAGAAAAGAAGATAGAATTTCAGTTTTAAGGAGTATGCTTTGAGAAGTATTAAGTATTTAGAAAAGTGAAGAAATAAAGTAAGAAAAGAAGATAGAATTTCAGTTTTAAGGAGTATGCTTTGAGAAGTAATAAGTATATAAAAAAGTGAAAAGTAGAGTAAGAAAAGTAAGATAGAATTTCAGTTTTAAGGAGTATGCTTTGAGAAGTATTAAGTATTTAGAAAAGTGAACAAGTAGATTAAGAAAAGAAGATAGAATTTCAGTTTTAAGGAGTATGCTTTGAGAAGTATTAAGTATTTAGAAAAGTGAACAAGTAGATTAAGAAAAGAAGATAGAATTTCAGTTTTAAGGAGTATGCTTTGAGAAGTAATAAGTATATAAAAAAGTGAAAAGTAGAGTAAGAAAAGTAAGATAGAATTTCAGTTTTAAGGAGTATGCTTTGAGAAGTATTAAGTATTTAGAAAAGTGAAGAAGTAAATTAAGAAAGTAAGATAGAATTTCAGTTTTAAGGAGTATGCTTTGAGAAGTATTAAGTATTTAGAAAAGTGAAGAAGTAGAGTAAGAAAAGTAAGATAGAATTTCAGTTTTAAGGAGTATGCTTTGAGAAGTAATAAGTATTTAGAAAAGTGAAGAAGTAAATTAAGAAAGTAAGATAGAATTTCAGTTTTAAGGAGTATGCTTTGAGAAGTAATAAGTATTTAGAAAAGTGAAGAAGTAAAGTAAGAAAAGAAGTTAGAATTTCAGTTTTAAGGAGTATGCTTTGAGAAGTAATAAGTATTTAGAAAAGTGAAGAAGTAAATTAAGAAAGTAAGATAGAATTTCAGTTTTAAGGAGTATGCTTTGAGAAGTATTAAGTATTTAGAAAAGTGAACAAGTAGATTAAGAAAAGAAGATAGAATTTCAGTTTTAAGGAGTATGCTTTGAGAAGTATTAAGTATTTAGAAAAGTGAAGAAATAAAGTAAGAAAAGAAGTTAGAATTTCAGTTTTAAGGAGTATGCTTTGAGAAGTAATAAGTATTTAGAAAAGTGAAGAAGTAAATTAAGAAAGTAAGATAGAATTTCAGTTTTAAGGAGTATGCTTTGAGAAGTAATAAGTATTTAGAAAAGTGAAGAAGTAAAGTAAGAAAAGAAGATAGAATTTCAGTTATAAGGAGTATGCTTTGAGAAGTAATAAGTATTTAGAAAAGTGAACAAGTAGATTAAGAAAAGAAGATAGAATTTCAGTTTTAAGGAGTATGCTTTGAGAAGTATTAAGTATTTAGAAAAGTGAACAAGTAGATTAAGAAAAGAAGATAGAATTTCAGTTTTAAGGAGTATGCTTTGAGAAGTAATAAGTATATAAAAAAGTGAAGAAGTAAAGTAAGAAAAGAAGATAGAATTTCAGTTTTAAGGAGTATGCTTTGAGAAGTATTAAGTATTTAGAAAAGTGAACAAGTAGATTAAGAAAAGAAGATAGAATTTCAGTTTTAAGGAGTATGCTTTGAGAAGTATTAAGTATTTAGAAAAGTGAACAAGTAGATTAAGAAAAGAAGATAGAATTTCAGTTTTAAGGAGTATGCTTTGAGAAGTAATAAGTATTTAGAAAAGTGAAGAAGTAGAGTAAGAAAAGTAAGATAGAATTTCAGTTTTAAGGAGTATGCTTTGAGAAGTATTAAGTATTTAGAAAAGTGAAGAAGTAAAGTAAGAAAAGAAGATAGAATTTCAGTTTTAAGGAGTATGCTTTGAGAAGTAATAAGTATTTAGAAAAGTGAAGAAGTAAAGTAAGAAAAGAAGATAGAATTTCAGTTTTAAGGAGTATGCTTTGAGAAGTAATAAGTATTTAGAAAAGTGAAGAAATAAAGTAAGAAAGTAAGATAAAATTTCAGTTATAAGGAGTATGCTTTGAGAAGTAATAAGTATTTAGAAAAGTGAAAAGTAGATTAAGAAAAGAAGATAGAATTTCAGTTTTAAGGAGTATGCTTTGAGAAGTATTAAGTATTTAGAAAAGTGAAGAAATAAAGTAAGAAAGTAAGATAGAATTTCAGTTTTAAGGAGTATGCTTTGAGAAGTATTAAGTATTTAGAAAAGTGAACAAGTAGATTAAGAAAAGAAGATAGAATTTCAGTTTTAAGGAGTATGCTTTGAGAAGTAATAAGTATATAAAAAAGTGAAGAAGTAAAGTAAGAAAAGAAGATAGAATTTCAGTTTTAAGGAGTATGCTTTGAGAAGTAATAAGTATTTAGAAAAGTGAAGAAGTAAATTAAGAAAGTAAGATAGAATTTCAGTTTTAAGGAGTATGCTTTGAGAAGTATTAAGTATTTAGAAAAGTGAAGAAATAAAGTAAGAAAAGAAGATAGAATTTCAGTTTTAAGGAGTATGCTTTGAGAAGTATTAAGTATTTAGAAAAGTGAACAAGTAGATTAAGAAAAGAAGATAGAATTTCAGTTTTAAGGAGTATGCTTTGAGAAGTATTAAGTATTTAGAAAAGTGAAGAAATAAAGTAAGAAAAGAAGTTAGAATTTCAGTTTTAAGGAGTATGCTTTGAGAAGTAATAAGTATTTAGAAAAGTGAAGAAGTAAAGTAAGAAAAGAAGATAGAATTTCAGTTTTAAGGAGTATGCTTTGAGAAGTATTAAGTATTTAGAAAAGTGAAGAAATAAAGTAAGAAAAGAAGATAGAATTTCAGTTTTAAGGAGTATGCTTTGAGAAGTAATAAGTATTTAGAAAAGTGAAGAAGTAGAGTAAGAAAGTAAGATAAAATTTCAGTTTTAAGGAGTATGCTTTGAGAAGTATTAAGTATTTAGAAAAGTGAAGAAGTAGAGTAAGAAAAGTAAGATAGAATTTCAGTTTTAAGGAGTATGCTTTGACAAGTAATAAGTATTTAGATAAGTGAACAAGTAGATTAAGAAAAGAAGATAGAATTTCAGTTTTAAGGAGTATGCTTTGAGAAGTATTAAGTATTTAGAAAAGTGAAGAAGTAGAGTAAGAAAAGAAGATAGAATTTCAGTTTTAAGGAGTATGCTTTGAGAAGTAATAAGTATTTAGAAAAGTGAAGAAGTAAATTAAGAAAAGAAGATAGAATTTCAGTTTTAAGGAGTATGCTTTGAGAAGTAATAAGTATTTAGAAAAGTGAAGAAATAAAGTAAGAAAGTAAGATAAAATTTCAGTTATAAGGAGTATGCTTTGAGAAGTAATAAGTATTTAGAAAAGTGAAAAGTAGATTAAGAAAAGAAGATAGAATTTCAGTTTTAAGGAGTATGCTTTGAGAAGTAATAAGTATTTAGAAAAGTGAAGAAATAAAGTAAGAAAGTAAGATAAAATTTCAGTTATAAGGAGTATGCTTTGAGAAGTAATAAGTATTTAGAAAAGTGAACAAGTAGATTAAGAAAAGAAGATAGAATTT
Source organism: Loxodes magnus (assembly GCA_946699065.1). Lineage (NCBI taxonomy): Eukaryota > Ciliophora > Karyorelictea > Loxodida > Loxodidae > Loxodes > Loxodes magnus. The sequence continues at coordinate 6,749 of CAMPDV010005898.1, read as the reverse complement.
CAGTTTTAAGGAGTATGCTTTGAGAAGTAATAAGTATTTAGAAAAGTGAACAAGTAAATTAAGAAAGTAAGATAGAATTTCAGTTTTAAGGAGTATGCTTTGAGAAGTATTAAGTATTTAGAAAAGTGAAGAAGTAAATTAAGAAAGTAAGATAGAATTTCAGTTATAAGGAGTATGCTTTGAGAAGTATTAAGTATTTAGAAAAGTGAAGAAGTAAATTAAGAAAGTAAGATAGAATTTCAGTTTTAAGGAGTATGCTTTGAGAAGTAATAAGTATTTAGAAAAGTGAAGAAGTAGATTAAGAAAAGAAGATAGAATTTCAGTTTTAAGGAGTATGCTTTGAGAAGTATTAAGTATTTAGAAAAGTGAAGAAATAAAGTAAGAAAAGAAGTTAGAATTTCAGTTTTAAGGAGTATGCTTTGAGAAGTAATAAGTATTTAGAAAAGTGAAGAAGTAAAGTAAGAAAAGAAGATAGAATTTCAGTTTTAAGGAGTATGCTTTGAGAAGTAATAAGTATTTAGAAAAGTGAAGAAGTAAAGTAAGAAAAGAAGATAGAATTTCAGTTTTAAGGAGTATGCTTTGAGAAGTAATAAGTATTTAGAAAAGTGAAGAAGTAAAGTAAGAAAAAAAGATAGAATTTCAGTTTTAAGGAGTATGCTTTGAGAAGTAATAAGTATTTAGAAAAGTGAAGAAATAAAGTAAGAAAGTAAGATAAAATTTCAGTTATAAGGAGTATGCTTTGAGAAGTAATAAGTATTTAGAAAAGTGAAAAGTAGATTAAGAAAAGAAGATAGAATTTCAGTTTTAAGGAGTATGCTTTGAGAAGTATTAAGTATTTAGAAAAGTGAAGAAGTAGATTAAGAAAAGAAGATAGAATTTCAGTTTTAAGGAGTATGCTTTGAGAAGTATTAAGTATTTAGAAAAGTGAAGAAATAAAGTAAGAAAGTAAGATAGAATTTCAGTTTTAAGGAGTATGCTTTGAGAAGTATTAAGTATTTAGAAAAGTGAACAAGTAGATTAAGAAAAGAAGATAGAATTTCAGTTTTAAGGAGTATGCTTTGAGAAGTAATAAGTATATAAAAAAGTGAAGAAGTAAAGTAAGAAAAGAAGATAGAATTTCAGTTTTAAGGAGTATGCTTTGAGAAGTAATAAGTATTTAGAAAAGTGAACAAGTAGATTAAGAAAAGAAGATAGAATTTCAGTTTTAAGGAGTATGCTTTGAGAAGTAATAAGTATATAAAAAAGTGAAAAGTAGAGTAAGAAAAGTAAGATAGAATTTCAGTTTTAAGGAGTATGCTTTGACAAGTAATAAGTATTTAGAAAAGTGAACAAGTAGATTAAGAAAAGAAGATAGAATTTCAGTTTTAAGGAGTATGCTTTGAGAAGTATTAAGTATTTAGAAAAGTGAAGAAATAAAGTAAGAAAAGAAGATAGAATTTCAGTTTTAAGGAGTATGCTTTGAGAAGTAATAAGTATATAAAAAAGTGAAAAGTAGAGTAAGAAAAGTAAGATAGAATTTCAGTTTTAAGGAGTATGCTTTGAGAAGTATTAAGTATTTAGAAAAGTGAACAAGTAGATTAAGAAAAGAAGATAGAATTTCAGTTTTAAGGAGTATGCTTTGAGAAGTATTAAGTATTTAGAAAAGTGAACAAGTAGATTAAGAAAAGAAGATAGAATTTCAGTTTTAAGGAGTATGCTTTGAGAAGTAATAAGTATATAAAAAAGTGAAAAGTAGAGTAAGAAAAGTAAGATAGAATTTCAGTTTTAAGGAGTATGCTTTGAGAAGTATTAAGTATTTAGAAAAGTGAAGAAGTAAATTAAGAAAGTAAGATAGAATTTCAGTTTTAAGGAGTATGCTTTGAGAAGTATTAAGTATTTAGAAAAGTGAAGAAGTAGAGTAAGAAAAGTAAGATAGAATTTCAGTTTTAAGGAGTATGCTTTGAGAAGTAATAAGTATTTAGAAAAGTGAAGAAGTAAATTAAGAAAGTAAGATAGAATTTCAGTTTTAAGGAGTATGCTTTGAGAAGTATTAAGTATTTAGAAAAGTGAAGAAGTAAAGTAAGAAAAGAAGTTAGAATTTCAGTTTTAAGGAGTATGCTTTGAGAAGTAATAAGTATTTAGAAAAGTGAAGAAGTAAATTAAGAAAGTAAGATAGAATTTCAGTTTTAAGGAGTATGCTTTGAGAAGTATTAAGTATTTAGAAAAGTGAACAAGTAGATTAAGAAAAGAAGATAGAATTTCAGTTTTAAGGAGTATGCTTTGAGAAGTATTAAGTATTTAGAAAAGTGAAGAAATAAAGTAAGAAAAGAAGTTAGAATTTCAGTTTTAAGGAGTATGCTTTGAGAAGTAATAAGTATTTAGAAAAGTGAAGAAGTAAATTAAGAAAGTAAGATAGAATTTCAGTTTTAAGGAGTATGCTTTGAGAAGTAATAAGTATTTAGAAAAGTGAAGAAGTAAAGTAAGAAAAGAAGATAGAATTTCAGTTATAAGGAGTATGCTTTGAGAAGTAATAAGTATTTAGAAAAGTGAACAAGTAGATTAAGAAAAGAAGATAGAATTTCAGTTTTAAGGAGTATGCTTTGAGAAGTATTAAGTATTTAGAAAAGTGAACAAGTAGATTAAGAAAAGAAGATAGAATTTCAGTTTTAAGGAGTATGCTTTGAGAAGTAATAAGTATATAAAAAAGTGAAGAAGTAAAGTAAGAATTAAGAAAAGATAGAATTTCAGTTTTAAGGAGTATGCTTTGAGAAGTATTAAGTATTTAGAAAAGTGAACAAGTAGATTAAGAAAAGAAGATAGAATTTCAGTTTTAAGGAGTATGCTTTGAGAAGTATTAAGTATTTAGAAAAGTGAACAAGTAGATTAAGAAAAGAAGATAGAATTTCAGTTTTAAGGAGTATGCTTTGAGAAGTATTAAGTATTTAGAAAAGTGAAGAAGTAGAGTAAGAAAAGTAAGATAGAATTTCAGTTTTAAGGAGTATGCTTTGAGAAGTATTAAGTATTTAGAAAAGTGAAGAAGTAAAGTAAGAAAAGAAGATAGAATTTCAGTTTTAAGGAGTATGCTTTGAGAAGTAATAAGTATTTAGAAAAGTGAAGAAGTAAAGTAAGAAAAGAAGATAGAATTTCAGTTTTAAGGAGTATGCTTTGAGAAGTAATAAGTATTTAGAAAAGTGAAGAAATAAAGTAAGAAAGTAAGATAAAATTTCAGTTATAAGGAGTATGCTTTGAGAAGTAATAAGTATTTAGAAAAGTGAAAAGTAGATTAAGAAAAGAAGATAGAATTTCAGTTTTAAGGAGTATGCTTTGAGAAGTATTAAGTATTTAGAAAAGTGAAGAAATAAAGTAAGAAAGTAAGATAGAATTTCAGTTTTAAGGAGTATGCTTTGAGAAGTATTAAGTATTTAGAAAAGTGAACAAGTAGATTAAGAAAAGAAGATAGAATTTCAGTTTTAAGGAGTATGCTTTGAGAAGTAATAAGTATATAAAAAAGTGAAGAAGTAAAGTAAGAAAAGAAGATAGAATTTCAGTTTTAAGGAGTATGCTTTGAGAAGTAATAAGTATTTAGAAAAGTGAACAAGTAGATTAAGAAAAGAAGATAGAATTTCAGTTTTAAGGAGTATGCTTTGAGAAGTATTAAGTATTTAGAAAAGTGAAGAAGTAAAGTAAGAAAAGAAGATAGAATTTCAGTTTTAAGGAGTATGCTTTGAGAAGTAATAAGTATTTAGAAAAGTGAAGAAGTAGATTAAGAAAAGAAGATAGAATTTCAGTTTTAAGGAGTATGCTTTGAGAAGTATTAAGTATTTAGAAAAGTGAAGAAGTAAAGTAAGAAAAGTAAGATAGAATTTCAGTTTTAAGGAGTATGCTTTGAGAAGTAATAAGTATTTAGAAAAGTGAACAAGTAGATTAAGAAAAGAAGATAGAATTTCAGTTTTAAGGAGTATGCTTTGAGAAGTAATAAGTATATAAAAAAGTGAAGAAGTAGAGTAAGAAAAGAAGATAGAATTTCAGTTTTAAGGAGTATGCTTTGAGAAGTAATAAGTATTTAGAAAAGTGAAGAAGTAAATTAAGAAAAGAAGATAGAATTTCAGTTTTAAGGAGTATGCTTTGAGAAGTAATAAGTATTTAGAAAAGTGAAGAAATAAAGTAAGAAAGTAAGATAGAATTTCAGTTATAAGGAGTATGCTTTGAGAAGTAATAAGTATTTAGAAAAGTGAAAAGTAGATTAAGAAAAGAAGATAGAATTTCAGTTTTAAGGAGTATGCTTTGAGAAGTAATAAGTATTTAGAAAAGTGAAGAAATAAAGTAAGAAAGTAAGATAAAATTTCAGTTATAAGGAGTATGCTTTGAGAAGTAATAAGTATTTAGAAAAGTGAACAAGTAGATTAAGAAAAGAAGATAGAATTTCAGTTTTAAGGAGTATGCTTTGAGAAGTAATAAGTATTTAGAAAAGTGAACAAGTAAATTAAGAAAGTAAGATAGAATTTCAGTTTTAAGGAGTATGCTTTGAGAAGTATTAAGTATTTAGAAAAGTGAAGAAGTAAATTAAGAAAGTAAGATAGAATTTCAGTTATAAGGAGTATGCTTTGAGAAGTATTAAGTATTTAGAAAAGTGAAGAAGTAGATTAAGAAAGTAAGATAGAATTTCAGTTTTAAGGAGTATGCTTTGAGAAGTAATAAGTATTTAGAAAAGTGAAGAAGTAGATTAAGAAAAGAAGATAGAATTTCAGTTTTAAGGAGTATGCTTTGAGAAGTATTAAGTATTTAGAAAAGTGAAGAAATAAAGTAAGAAAAGAAGTTAGAATTTCAGTTTTAAGGAGTATGCTTTGAGAAGTAATAAGTATTTAGAAAAGTGAAGAAGTAAAGTAAGAAAAGAAGATAGAATTTCAGTTTTAAGGAGTATGCTTTGAGAAGTAATAAGTATTTAGAAAAGTGAAGAAGTAAAGTAAGAAAAGAAGATAGAATTTCAGTTTTAAGGAGTATGCTTTGAGAAGTAATAAGTATTTAGAAAAGTGAAGAAGTAAAGTAAGAAAAAAAGATAGAATTTCAGTTTTAAGGAGTATGCTTTGAGAAGTAATAAGTATTTAGAAAAGTGAAGAAATAAAGTAAGAAAGTAAGATAAAATTTCAGTTATAAGGAGTATGCTTTGAGAAGTAATAAGTATTTAGAAAAGTGAAAAGTAGATTAAGAAAAGAAGATAGAATTTCAGTTTTAAGGAGTATGCTTTGAGAAGTATTAAGTATTTAGAAAAGTGAAGAAGTAGATTAAGAAAAGAAGATAGAATTTCAGTTTTAAGGAGTATGCTTTGAGAAGTATTAAGTATTTAGAAAAGTGAAGAAATAAAGTAAGAAAGTAAGATAGAATTTCAGTTTTAAGGAGTATGCTTTGAGAAGTATTAAGTATTTAGAAAAGTGAACAAGTAGATTAAGAAAAGAAGATAGAATTTCAGTTTTAAGGAGTATGCTTTGAGAAGTATTAAGTATTTAGAAAAGTGAAGAAATAAAGTAAGAAAAGAAGTTAGAATTTCAGTTTTAAGGAGTATGCTTTGAGAAGTAATAAGTATTTAGAAAAGTGAAGAAGTAAAGTAAGAAAAGAAGATAGAATTTCAGTTTTAAGGAGTATGCTTTGAGAAGTAATAAGTATTTAGAAAAGTGAACAAGTAGATTAAAAAAAGAAGATAGAATTTCAGTTTTAAGGAGTATGCTTTGAGAAGTAATAAGTATTTAGAAAAGTGAAGAAGTAAATTAAGAAAGTAAGATAGAATTTCAGTTTTAAGGAGTATGCCTTTGAGAAGTATTAAGTATTTAGAAAAGTGAACAAGTAGATTAAGAAAAGAAGATAGAATTTCAGTTTTAAGGAGTATGCTTTGAGAAGTAATAAGTATATAAAAAAGTGAAGAAGTAAAGTAAGAAAAGAAGATAGAATTTCAGTTTTAAGGAGTATGCTTTGAGAAGTATTAAGTATTTAGAAAAGTGAACAAGTAGATTAAGAAAAGAAGATAGAATTTCAGTTTTAAGGAGTATGCTTTGAGAAGTATTAAGTATTTAGAAAAGTGAACAAGTAGATTAAGAAAAGAAGATAGAATTTCAGTTTTAAGGAGTATGCTTTGAGAAGTATTAAGTATTTAGAAAAGTGAAGAAGTAGAGTAAGAAAAGTAAGATAGAATTTCAGTTTTAAGGAGTATGCTTTGAGAAGTAATAAGTATTTAGAAAAGTGAACAAGTAGATTAAGAAAGAAGATAGAATTTCAGTTTTAAGGAGTATGCTTTGAGAAGTATTAAGTATTTAGAAAAGTGAAGAAGTAGAGTAAGAAAAGAAGATAGAATTTCAGTTTTAAGGAGTATGCTTTGAGAAGTAATAAGTATTTAGAAAAGTGAAGAAGTAAATTAAGAAAGTAAGATAGAATTTCAGTTTTAAGGAGTATGCTTTGAGAAGTATTAAGTATTTAGAAAAGTGAAGAAGTAAAGTAAGAAAAGAAGATAGAATTTCAGTTTTTAAGGAGTATGCTTTGAGAAGTAATAAGTATTTAGAAAAGTGAAGAAGTAAAGTAAGAAAAGAAGATAGAATTTCAGTTTTAAGGAGTATGCTTTGAGAAGTAATAAGTATTTAGAAAAGTGAAGAAATAAAGTAAGAAAGTAAGATAAAATTTCAGTTATAAGGAGTATGCTTTGAGAAGTAATAAGTATTTAGAAAAGTGAAGAAGTAAAGTAAGAAAAGAAGATAGAATTTCAGTTTTAAGGAGTATGCTTTGAG
>CAMPDV010005897.1:0-23962 GCA_946699065.1 Loxodes magnus | reverse complement strand
TATATTTTAGTGCTTGCTACGAAAACTTATCATTAGATATTCTTTTCTTACTTTACTTCTTCACTTTTCTAAATACTTATTACTTCTCAAAGCATACTACTTAAAACTGAAATTCTATCTTCTTTTCTTACTTTACTTCTTCACTTTTCTATAGACTAACTTTCATCTACAAGTATATCTTGACAAACCGAATATAGATTCGTAATTGTGACATTATTACTAACATTTTGGATATTCTAACTTATATTTTAGTGCTTGCTACGAAAACTTATCATTAGATATTCTTTTCTTACTTTACTTCTTCACTTTTCTAAATACTTATTACTTCTCAAAGCATACTACTTAAAACTGAAATTCTATCTTCTTTTCTTACTTTACTTCTTCACTTTTCTATAGACTAACTTTCATCTACAAGTATATCTGACAAACCGAATACAGATTCGTAATTGTGACATTATTACTAACATTTTGGATATTCTAACTTATATTTTAGTGCTTGCTACGAAAACTTATCATTAGATATTCTTTTCTTACTTTACTTCTTCACTTTTCTAAATACTTATTACTTCTCAAAGCATACTACTTAAAACTGAAATTCTATCTTCTTTTCTTACTTTACTTCTTCACTTTTCTATAGACTAACTTTCATCTACAAGTATATCTTGACAAACCGAATATAGATTCGTAATTGTGACATTATTACTAACATTTTGGATATTCTAACTTATATTTTAGTGCTTGCTACGAAAACTTATCATTAGATATTCTTTTCTTACTTTTACTTCTTCACTTTTCTAAATACTTATTACTTCTCAAAGCATACTACTTAAAACTGAAATTCTATCTTCTTTTCTTACTTTACTTCTTCACTTTTCTATAGACTAACTTTCATCTACAAGTATATCTGACAAACCGAATACAGATTCGTAATTGTGACATTATTACTAACATTTTGGATATTCTAACTTATATTTTAGTGCTTGCTACGAAAACTTATCATTAGATATTCTTTTCTTACTTTACTTCTTCACTTTTCTAAATACTTATTACTTCTCAAAGCATACTACTTAAAACTGAAATTCTATCTTCTTTTCTTACTTTACTTCTTCACTTTTCTATAGACTAACTTTCATCTACAAGTATATCTTGACAAACCGAATATAGATTCGTAATTGTGACATTATTACTAACATTTTGGATATTCTAACTTATATTTTAGTGCTTGCTACGAAAACTTATCATTAGATATTCTTTTCTTACTTTACTTCTTCACTTTTCTAAATACTTATTACTTCTCAAAGCATACTACTTAAAACTGAAATTCTATCTTCTTTTCTTACTTTACTTCTTCACTTTTCTATAGACTAACTTTCATCTACAAGTATATCTGACAAACCGAATACAGATTCGTAATTGTGACATTATTACTAACATTTTGGATATTCTAACTTATATTTTAGTGCTTGCTACGAAAACTTATCATTAGATATTCTTTTCTTACTTTACTTCTTCACTTTTCTAAATACTTATTACTTCTCAAAGCATACTACTTAAAACTGAAATTCTATCTTCTTTTCTTACTTTACTTCTTCACTTTTCTATAGACTAACTTTCATCTACAAGTATATCTTGACAAACCGAATATAGATTCGTAATTGTGACATTATTACTAACATTTTGGATATTCTAACTTATATTTTAGTGCTTGCTACGAAAACTTATCATTAGATATTCTTTTCTTACTTTACTTCTTCACTTTTCTAATACTTATTACTTCTCAAAGCATACTACTTAAAACTGAAATTCTATCTTCTTTTCTTACTTTACTTCTTCACTTTTCTATAGACCTAACTTTCATCTACAAGTATATCTGACAAACCGAATACAGATTCGTAATTGTGACATTATTACTAACATTTTGGATATTCTAACTTATATTTTAGTGCTTGCTACGAAAACTTATCATTAGATATTCTTTTCTTACTTTACTTCTTCACTTTTCTAAATACTTATTACTTCTCAAAGCATACTACTTAAAACTGAAATTCTATCTTCTTTCTTACTTTACTTCTTCACTTTTCTATAGACTAACTTTCATCTACAAGTATATCTTGACAAACCGAATATAGATTCGTAATTGTGACATTATTACTAACATTTTGGATATTCTAACTTATATTTTAGTGCTTGCTACGAAAACTTATCATTAGATATTCTTTTCTTACTTTACTTCTTCACTTTTCTAAATACTTAATTACTTCTCAAAGCATACTACTTAAAACTGAAATTCTATCTTCTTTTCTTACTTTACTTCTTCACTTTTCTATAGACTAACTTTCATCTACAAGTATATCTGACAAACCGAATACAGATTCGTAATTGTGACATTATTACTAACATTTTGGATATTCTAACTTATATTTTAGTGCTTGCTACGAAAACTTATCATTAGATATTCTTTTCTTACTTTACTTCTTCACTTTTCTAAATACTTATTACTTCTCAAAGCATACTACTTAAAACTGAAATTCTATCTTCTTTTCTTACTTTACTTCTTCACTTTTCTATAGACTAACTTTCATCTACAAGTATATCTTGACAAACCGATTATAGATTCGTAATTGTGACATTATTACTAACATTTTGGATATTCTAACTTATATTTTAGTGCTTGCTACGAAAACTTATCATTAGATATTCTTTTCTTACTTTACTTCTTCACTTTTCTAAATACTTATTACTTCTCAAAGCATACTACTTAAAACTGAAATTCTATCTTCTTTTCTTACTTTACTTCTTCACTTTTCTATAGACTAACTTTCATCTACAAGTATATCTGACAAACCGATACAGATTCGTAATTGTGACATTATTACTAACATTTTGGATATTCTAACTTATATTTTAGTGCTTGCTACGAAAACTTATCATTAGATATTCTTTTCTTACTTTACTTCTTCACTTTTCTAAATACTTATTACTTCTCAAAGCATACTACTTAAAACTGAAATTCTATCTTCTTTTCTTACTTTACTTCTTCACTTTTCTATAGACTAACTTTCATCTACAAGTATATCTTGACAAACCGAATATAGATTCGTAATTGTGACATTATTACTAACATTTTGGATATTCTAACTTATATTTTAGTGCTTGCTACGAAAACTTATCATTAGATATTCTTTTCTTACTTTACTTCTTCACTTTTCTAAATACTTATTACTTCTCAAAGCATACTACTTAAAACTGAAATTCTATCTTCTTTTCTTACTTTACTTCTTCACTTTTCTATAGACTAACTTTCATCTACAAGTATATCTGACAAACCGAATACAGATTCGTAATTGTGACATTATTACTAACATTTTGGATATTCTAACTTATATTTTAGTGCTTGCTACGAAAACTTATCATTAGATATTCTTTTCTTACTTTACTTCTTCACTTTTCTAAATACTTATTACTTCTCAAAGCATACTACTTAAAACTGAAATTCTATCTTCTTTTCTTACTTTACTTCTTCACTTTTCTATAGACTAACTTTCATCTACAAGTATATCTTGACAAACCGAATATAGATTCGTAATTGTGACATTATTACTAACATTTTGGATATTCTAACTTATATTTTAGTGCTTGCTACGAAAACTTATCATTAGATATTCTTTTCTTACTTTACTTCTTCACTTTTCTAAATACTTATTACTTCTCAAAGCATACTACTTAAAACTGAAATTCTATCTTCTTTTCTTACTTTACTTCTTCACTTTTCTATAGACTAACTTTCATCTACAAGTATATCTGACAAACCGAATACAGATTCGTAATTGTGACATTATTACTAACATTTTGGATATTCTAACTTATATTTTAGTGCTTGCTACGAAAACTTATCATTAGATATTCTTTTCTTACTTTACTTCTTCACTTTTCTAAATACTTTTTACTTCTCAAAGCATACTACTTAAAACTGAAATTCTATCTTCTTTTCTTACTTTACTTCTTCACTTTTCTATAGACTAACTTTCATCTACAAGTATATCTTGACAAACCGAATATAGATTCGTAATTGTGACATTATTACTAACATTTTGGATATTCTAACTTATATTTTAGTGCTTGCTACGAAAACTTATCATTAGATATTCTTTTCTTACTTTACTTCTTCACTTTTCTAAATACTTATTACTTCTCAAAGCATACTACTTAAAACTGAAATTCTATCTTCTTTTCTTACTTTACTTCTTCACTTTTCTATAGACTAACTTTCATCTACAAGTATATCTGACAAACCGAATACAGATTCGTAATTGTGACATTATTACTAACATTTTGGATATTCTAACTTATATTTTAGTGCTTGCTACGAAAACTTATCAAAGCATACTACTTAAAACTGAAATTCTATCTTCTTTTCTTACTTTACTTCTTCACTTTTCTATAGACTAACTTTCATCTACAAGTATATCTTGACAAACCGAATATAGATTCGTAATTGTGACATTATTACTAACATTTTGGATATTCTAACTTATATTTTAGTGCTTGCTACGAAAACTTATCATTAGATATTCTTTTCTTACTTTACTTCTTCACTTTTACTTCTCAAAGCATACTACTTAAAACTGAAATTCTATCTTCTTTTCTTACTTTACTTCTTCACTTTTCTATAGACTAACTTTCATCTACAAGTATATCTTGACAAACCGAATATAGATTCGTAATTGTGACATTATTACTAACATTTTGGATATTCTAACTTATATTTTAGTGCTTGCTACGAAAACTTATCATTAGATATTCTTTTCTTACTTTACTTCTTCACTTTTCTAAATACTTATTACTTCTCAAAGCATACTACTTAAAACTGAAATTCTATCTTCTTTTCTTACTTTACTTCTTCACTTTCTATAGACTAACTTTCATCTACAAGTATATCTTGACAAACCGAATATAGATTCGTAATTGTGACATTATTACTAACATTTTGGATATTCTAACTTATATTTTAGTGCTTGCTACGAAAACTTATCATTAGATATTCTTTTCTTACTTTACTTCTTCACTTTTCTAAATACTTATTACTTCTCAAAGCATACTACTTAAAACTGAAATTCTATCTTCTTTTCTTACTTTACTTCTTCACTTTTCTATAGACTAACTTTCATCTACAAGTATATCTGACAAACCGAATACAGATTCGTAATTGTGACATTATTACTAACATTTTGGATATTCTAACTTATATTTTAGTGCTTGCTACGAAAACTTATCATTAGATATTCTTTTCTTACTTTACTTCTTCACTTTTCTAAATACTTATTACTTCTCAAAGCATACTACTTAAAACTGAAATTCTATCTTCTTTTCTTACTTTACTTCTTCACTTTTCTATAGACTAACTTTCATCTACAAGTATATCTGACAAACCGAATACAGATTCGTAATTGTGACATTATTACTAACATTTTGGATATTCTAACTTATATTTTAGTGCTTGCTACGAAAACTTATCATTAGATTATTCTTTTCTTACTTTACTTCTTCACTTTTCTAAATACTTATTACTTCTCAAAGCATACTACTTAAAACTGAAATTCTATCTTCTTTTCTTACTTTACTTCTTCACTTTTCTATAGACTAACTTTCATCTACAAGTATATCTTGACAAACCGAATATAGATTCGTAATTGTGACATTATTACTAACATTTTGGATATTCTAACTTATATTTTAGTGCTTGCTACGAAAACTTATCATTAGATATTCTTTTCTTACTTTACTTCTTCACTTTTCTAAATACTTATTACTTCTCAAAGCATACTACTTAAAACTGAAATTCTATCTTCTTTTCTTACTTTACTTCTTCACTTTTCTATAGACTAACTTTCATCTACAAGTATATCTGACAAACCGAATACAGATTCGTAATTGTGACATTATTACTAACATTTTGGATATTCTAACTTATATTTTAGTGCTTGCTACGAAAACTTATCATTAGATATTCTTTTCTTACTTTACTTCTTCACTTTTCTAAATACTTATTACTTCTCAAAGCATACTACTTAAAACTGAAATTCTATCTTCTTTTCTTACTTTACTTCTTCACTTTTCTATAGACTAACTTTCATCTACAAGTATATCTTGACAAACCGAATATAGATTCGTAATTGTGACATTATTACTAACATTTTGGATATTCTAACTTATATTTTAGTGCTTGCTACGAAAACTTATCATTAGATATTCTTTTCTTACTTTACTTCTTCACTTTTCTAAATACTTATTACTTCTCAAAGCATACTACTTAAAACTGAAATTCTATCTTCTTTTCTTACTTTACTTCTTCACTTTTCTATAGACTAACTTTCATCTACAAGTATATCTGACAAACCGAATACAGATTCGTAATTGTGACATTATTACTAACATTTTGGATATTCTAACTTATATTTTAGTGCTTGCTACGAAAACTTATCATTAGATATTCTTTTCTTACTTTACTTCTTCACTTTTCTAAATACTTATTACTTCTCAAAGCATACTACTTAAAACTGAAATTCTATCTTCTTTTCTTACTTTACTTCTTCACTTTTCTATAGACTAACTTTCATCTACAAGTATATCTTGACAAACCGAATATAGATTCGTAATTGTGACATTATTACTAACATTTTGGATATTCTAACTTATATTTTAGTGCTTGCTACGAAAACTTATCATTAGATATTCTTTTCTTACTTTACTTCTTCACTTTTCTAAATACTTATTACTTCTCAAAGCATACTACTTAAAACTGAAATTCTATCTTCTTTTCTTACTTTACTTCTTCACTTTTCTATAGACTAACTTTCATCTACAAGTATATCTTGACAAACCGAATATAGATTCGTAATTGTGACATTATTACTAACATTTTGGATATTCTAACTTATATTTTAGTGCTTGCTACGAAAACTTATCATTAGATATTCTTTTCTTACTTTACTTCTTCACTTTTCTAAATACTTATTACTTCTCAAAGCATACTACTTAAAACTGAAATTCTATCTTCTTTTCTTACTTTACTTCTTCACTTTTCTATAGACTAACTTTCATCTACAAGTATATCTTGACAAACCGAATATAGATTCGTAATTGTGACATTATTACTAACATTTTGGATATTCTAACTTATATTTTAGTGCTTGCTACGAAAACTTATCTTTAGATATTCTTTTCTTACTTTACTTCTTCACTTTTCTAAATACTTATTACTTCTCAAAGCATACTACTTAAAACTGAAATTCTATCTTCTTTTCTTACTTTACTTCTTCACTTTTCTATAGACTAACTTTCATCTACAAGTATATCTTGACAAACCGAATATAGATTCGTAATTGTGACATTATTACTAACATTTTGGATATTCTAACTTATATTTTAGTGCTTGCTACGAAAACTTATCATTAGATATTCTTTTCTTACTTTACTTCTTCACTTTTCTAAATACTTATTACTTCTCAAAGCATACTACTTAAAACTGAAATTCTATCTTCTTTTCTTACTTTACTTCTTCACTTTTCTATAGACTAACTTTCATCTACAAGTATATCTTGACAAACCGAATATAGATTCGTAATTGTGACATTATTACTAACATTTTGGATATTCTAACTTATATTTTAGTGCTTGCTACGAAAACTTATCTTTAGATATTCTTTTCTTACTTTACTTCTTCACTTTTCTAAATACTTATTACTTCTCAAAGCATACTACTTAAAACTGAAATTCTATCTTCTTTTCTTACTTTACTTCTTCACTTTTCTATAGACTAACTTTCATCTACAAGTATATCTTGACAAACCGAATATAGATTCGTAATTGTGACATTATTACTAACATTTTGGATATTCTAACTTATATTTTAGTGCTTGCTACGAAAACTTATCATTAGATATTCTTTTCTTACTTTACTTCTTCACTTTTCTAAATACTTATTACTTCTCAAAGCATACTACTTAAAACTGAAATTCTATCTTCTTTTCTTACTTTACTTCTTCACTTTTCTATAGACTAACTTTCATCTACAAGTATATCTGACAAACCGAATACAGATTCGTAATTGTGACATTATTACTAACATTTTGGATATTCTAACTTATATTTTAGTGCTTGCTACGAAAACTTATCATTAGATATTCTTTTCTTACTTTACTTCTTCACTTTTCTATAGACTAACTTTCATCTACAAGTATATCTTGACAAACCGAATATAGATTCGTAATTGTGACATTATTACTAACATTTTGGATATTCTAACTTATATTTTAGTGCTTGCTACGAAAACTTATCATTAGATATTCTTTTCTTACTTTACTTCTTCACTTTTCTAAATACTTATTACTTCTCAAAGCATACTACTTAAAACTGAAATTCTATCTTCTTTTCTTACTTTACTTCTTCACTTTTCTATAGACTAACTTTCATCTACAAGTATATCTTGACAAACCGAATATAGATTCGTAATTGTGACATTATTACTAACATTTTGGATATTCTAACTTATATTTTAGTGCTTGCTACGAAAACTTATCTTTAGATATTCTTTTCTTACTTTACTTCTTCACTTTTCTAAATACTTATTACTTCTCAAAGCATACTACTTAAAACTGAAATTCTATCTTCTTTTCTTACTTTACTTCTTCACTTTTCTATAGACTAACTTTCATCTACAAGTATATCTTGACAAACCGAATATAGATTCGTAATTGTGACATTATTACTAACATTTTGGATATTCTAACTTATATTTTAGTGCTTGCTACGAAAACTTATCATTAGATATTCTTTTCTTACTTTACTTCTTCACTTTTCTAAATACTTATTACTTCTCAAAGCATACTACTTAAAACTGAAATTCTATCTTCTTTTCTTACTTTACTTCTTCACTTTTCTATAGACTAACTTTCATCTACAAGTATATCTTGACAAACCGAATATAGATTCGTAATTGTGACATTATTACTAACATTTTGGATATTCTAACTTATATTTTAGTGCTTGCTACGAAAACTTATCTTTAGATATTCTTTTCTTACTTTACTTCTTCACTTTTCTAAATACTTATTACTTCTCAAAGCATACTACTTAAAACTGAAATTCTATCTTCTTTTCTTACTTTACTTCTTCACTTTTCTATAGACTAACTTTCATCTACAAGTATATCTTGACAAACCGAATATAGATTCGTAATTGTGACATTATTACTAACATTTTGGATATTCTAACTTATATTTTAGTGCTTGCTACGAAAACTTATCATTAGATATTCTTTTCTTACTTTACTTCTTCACTTTTCTAAATACTTATTACTTCTCAAAGCATACTACTTAAAACTGAAATTCTATCTTCTTTTCTTACTTTACTTCTTCACTTTTCTATAGACTAACTTTCATCTACAAGTATATCTGACAAACCGAATACAGATTCGTAATTGTGACATTATTACTAACATTTTGGATATTCTAACTTATATTTTAGTGCTTGCTACGAAAACTTATCATTAGATATTCTTTTCTTACTTTACTTCTTCACTTTTCTAAATACTTATTACTTCTCAAAGCATACTACTTAAAACTGAAATTCTATCTTCTTTTCTTACTTTACTTCTTCACTTTTCTATAGACTAACTTTCATCTACAAGTATATCTTGACAAACCGAATATAGATTCGTAATTGTGACATTATTACTAACATTTTGGATATTCTAACTTATATTTTAGTGCTTGCTACGAAAACTTATCATTAGATATTCTTTTCTTACTTTACTTCTTCACTTTTCTAAATACTTATTACTTCTCAAAGCATACTACTTAAAACTGAAATTCTATCTTCTTTTCTTACTTTACTTCTTCACTTTTCTATAGACTAACTTTCATCTACAAGTATATCTTGACAAACCGAATATAGATTCGTAATTGTGACATTATTACTAACATTTTGGATATTCTAACTTATATTTTAGTGCTTGCTACGAAAACTTATCTTTAGATATTCTTTTCTTACTTTACTTCTTCACTTTTCTAAATACTTATTACTTCTCAAAGCATACTACTTAAAACTGAAATTCTATCTTCTTTTCTTACTTTACTTCTTCACTTTTCTATAGACTAACTTTCATCTACAAGTATATCTTGACAAACCGAATATAGATTCGTAATTGTGACATTATTACTAACATTTTGGATATTCTAACTTATATTTTAGTGCTTGCTACGAAAACTTATCTTTAGATATTCTTTCTATCTTCTTTTCTTACTTTACTTCTTCACTTTTCTATAGACTAACTTTCATCTACAAGTATATCTTGACAAACCGAATATAGATTCGTAATTGTGACATTATTACTAACATTTGGATATTCTAACTTATATTTTAGTGCTTGCTACGAAAACTTATCTTTAGATATTCTTTTCTTACTTTACTTCTTCACTTTTCTAAATACTTATTACTTCTCAAAGCATACTACTTAAAACTGAAATTCTATCTTCTTTTCTTACTTTACTTCTTCACTTTTCTATAGACTAACTTTCATCTACAAGTATATCTTGACAAACCGAATATAGATTCGTAATTGTGACATTATTACTAACATTTTGGATATTCTAACTTATATTTTAGTGCTTGCTACGAAAACTTATCATTAGATATTCTTTTCTTACTTTACTTCTTCACTTTTCTAAATACTTATTACTTCTCAAAGCATACTACTTAAAACTGAAATTCTATCTTCTTTTCTTACTTTACTTCTTCACTTTTCTATAGACTAACTTTCATCTACAAGTATATCTTGACAAACCGAATATAGATTCGTAATTGTGACATTATTACTAACATTTTGGATATTCTAACTTATATTTTAGTGCTTGCTACGAAAACTTATCTTTAGATATTCTTTTCTTACTTTACTTCTTCACTTTTCTAAATACTTATTACTTCTCAAAGCATACTACTTAAAACTGAAATTCTATCTTCTTTTCTTACTTTACTTCTTCACTTTTCTATAGACTAACTTTCATCTACAAGTATATCTGACAAACCGAATACAGATTCGTAATTGTGACATTATTACTAACATTTTGGATATTCTAACTTATATTTTAGTGCTTGCTACGAAAACTTATCTTTAGATATTCTTTTCTTACTTTACTTCTTCACTTTTCTAAATACTTATTACTTCTCAAAGCATACTACTTAAAACTGAAATTCTATCTTCTTTTCTTACTTTACTTCTTCACTTTTCTATAGACTAACTTTCATCTACAAGTATATCTGACAAACCGAATATAGATTCGTAATTGTGACATTATTACTAACATTTTGGATATTCTAACTTATATTTTAGTGCTTGCTACGAAAACTTATCATTAGATATTCTTTTCTTACTTTACTTCTTCACTTTTCTAAATACTTATTACTTCTCAAAGCATACTACTTAAAACTGAAATTCTATCTTCTTTTCTTACTTTACTTCTTCACTTTTCTATAGACTAACTTTCATCTACAAGTATATCTTGACAAACCGAATATAGATTCGTAATTGTGACATTATTACTAACATTTTGGATATTCTAACTTATATTTTAGTGCTTGCTACGAAAACTTATCTTTAGATATTCTTTTCTTACTTTACTTCTTCACTTTTCTAAATACTTATTACTTCTCAAAGCATACTACTTAAAACTGAAATTCTATCTTCTTTTCTTACTTTACTTCTTCACTTTTCTATAGACTAACTTTCATCTACAAGTATATCTTGACAAACCGAATATAGATTCGTAATTGTGACATTATTACTAACATTTTGGATATTCTAACTTATATTTTAGTGCTTGCTACGAAAACTTATCTTTAGATATTCTTTTCTTACTTTACTTCTTCACTTTTCTAAATACTTATTACTTCTCAAAGCATACTACTTAAAACTGAAATTCTATCTTCTTTTCTTACTTTACTTCTTCACTTTTCTATAGACTAACTTTCATCTACAAGTATATCTGACAAACCGAATACAGATTCGTAATTGTGACATTATTACTAACATTTTGGATATTCTAACTTATATTTTAGTGCTTGCTACGAAAACTTATCTTTAGATATTCTTTTCTTACTTTACTTCTTCACTTTTCTAAATACTTATTACTTCTCAAAGCATACTACTTAAAACTGAAATTCTATCTTCTTTTCTTACTTTACTTCTTCACTTTTCTATAGACTAACTTTCATCTACAAGTATATCTGACAAACCGAATATAGATTCGTAATTGTGACATTATTACTAACATTTTGGATATTCTAACTTATATTTTAGTGCTTGCTACGAAAACTTATCATTAGATATTCTTTTCTTACTTTACTTCTTCACTTTTCTAAATACTTATTACTTCTCAAAGCATACTACTTAAAACTGAAATTCTATCTTCTTTTCTTACTTTACTTCTTCACTTTTCTATAGACTAACTTTCATCTACAAGTATATCTTGACAAACCGAATATAGATTCGTAATTGTGACATTATTACTAACATTTTGGATATTCTAACTTATATTTTAGTGCTTGCTACGAAAACTTATCTTTAGATATTCTTTTCTTACTTTACTTCTTCACTTTTCTAAATACTTATTACTTCTCAAAGCATACTACTTAAAACTGAAATTCTATCTTCTTTTCTTACTTTACTTCTTCACTTTTCTATAGACTAACTTTCATCTACAAGTATATCTTGACAAACCGAATATAGATTCGTAATTGTGACATTATTACTAACATTTTGGATATTCTAACTTATATTTTAGTGCTTGCTACGAAAACTTATCTTTAGATATTCTTTTCTTACTTTACTTCTTCACTTTTCTAAATACTTATTACTTCTCAAAGCATACTACTTAAAACTGAAATTCTATCTTCTTTTCTTACTTTACTTCTTCACTTTTCTATAGACTAACTTTCATCTACAAGTATATCTTGACAAACCGAATATAGATTCGTAATTGTGACATTATTACTAACATTTTGGATATTCTAACTTATATTTTAGTGCTTGCTACGAAAACTTATCTTTAGATATTCTTTTCTTACTTTACTTCTTCACTTTTCTAAATACTTATTACTTCTCAAAGCATACTACTTAAAACTGAAATTCTATCTTCTTTTCTTACTTTACTTCTTCACTTTTCTATAGACTAACTTTCATCTACAAGTATATCTTGACAAACCGAATATAGATTCGTAATTGTGACATTATTACTAACATTTTGGATATTCTAACTTATATTTTAGTGCTTGCTACGAAAACTTATCTTTAGATATTCTTTTCTTACTTTACTTCTTCACTTTTCTAAATACTTATTACTTCTCAAAGCATACTACTTAAAACTGAAATTCTATCTTCTTTTCTTACTTTACTTCTTCACTTTTCTATAGACTAACTTTCATCTACAAGTATATCTGACAAACCGAATACAGATTCGTAATTGTGACATTATTACTAACATTTTGGATATTCTAACTTATATTTTAGTGCTTGCTACGAAAACTTATCTTTAGATATTCTTTTCTTACTTTACTTCTTCACTTTTCTAAATACTTATTACTTCTCAAAGCATACTACTTAAAACTGAAATTCTATCTTCTTTTCTTACTTTACTTCTTCACTTTTCTATAGACTAACTTTCATCTACAAGTATATCTTGACAAACCGAATATAGATTCGTAATTGTGACATTATTACTAACATTTTGGATATTCTAACTTATATTTTAGTGCTTGCTACGAAAACTTATCTTTAGATATTCTTTTCTTACTTTACTTCTTCACTTTTCTAAATACTTATTACTTCTCAAAGCATACTACTTAAAACTGAAATTCTATCTTCTTTTCTTACTTTACTTCTTCACTTTTCTATAGACTAACTTTCATCTACAAGTATATCTGACAAACCGAATACAGATTCGTAATTGTGACATTATTACTAACATTTTGGATATTCTAACTTATATTTTAGTGCTTGCTACGAAAACTTATCTTTAGATATTCTTTTCTTACTTTACTTCTTCACTTTTCTAAATACTTATTACTTCTCAAAGCATACTACTTAAAACTGAAATTCTATCTTCTTTTCTTACTTTACTTCTTCACTTTTCTATAGACTAACTTTCATCTACAAGTATATCTGACAAACCGAATATAGATTCGTAATTGTGACATTATTACTAACATTTTGGATATTCTAACTTATATTTTAGTGCTTGCTACGAAAACTTATCATTAGATATTCTTTTCTTACTTTACTTCTTCACTTTTCTAAATACTTATTACTTCTCAAAGCATACTACTTAAAACTGAAATTCTATCTTCTTTTCTTACTTTACTTCTTCACTTTTCTATAGACTAACTTTCATCTACAAGTATATCTTGACAAACCGAATATAGATTCGTAATTGTGACATTATTACTAACATTTTGGATATTCTAACTTATATTTTAGTGCTTGCTACGAAAACTTATCTTTAGATATTCTTTTCTTACTTTACTTCTTCACTTTTCTAAATACTTATTACTTCTCAAAGCATACTACTTAAAACTGAAATTCTATCTTCTTTTCTTACTTTACTTCTTCACTTTTCTATAGACTAACTTTCATCTACAAGTATATCTGACAAACCGAATACAGATTCGTAATTGTGACATTATTACTAACATTTTGGATATTCTAACTTATATTTTAGTGCTTGCTACGAAAACTTATCTTTAGATATTCTTTTCTTACTTTACTTCTTCACTTTTCTAAATACTTATTACTTCTCAAAGCATACTACTTAAAACTGAAATTCTATCTTCTTTTCTTACTTTACTTCTTCACTTTTCTATAGACTAACTTTCATCTACAAGTATATCTGACAAACCGAATACAGATTCGTAATTGTGACATTATTACTAACATTTTGGATATTCTAACTTATATTTTAGTGCTTGCTACGAAAACTTATCATTAGATATTCTTTTCTTACTTTACTTCTTCACTTTTCTAAATACTTATTACTTCTCAAAGCATACTACTTAAAACTGAAATTCTATCTTCTTTTCTTACTTTACTTCTTCACTTTTCTATAGACTAACTTTCATCTACAAGTATATCTGACAAACCGAATACAGATTCGTAATTGTGACATTATTACTAACATTTTGGATATTCTAACTTATATTTTAGTGCTTGCTACGAAAACTTATCATTAGATATTCTTTTCTTACTTTACTTCTTCACTTTTCTAAATACTTATTACTTCTCAAAGCATACTACTTAAAACTGAAATTCTATCTTCTTTTCTTACTTTACTTCTTCACTTTTCTATAGACTAACTTTCATCTACAAGTATATCTGACAAACCGAATACAGATTCGTAATTGTGACATTATTACTAACATTTTGGATATTCTAACTTATATTTTAGTGCTTGCTACGAAAACTTATCATTAGATATTCTTTTCTTACTTTACTTCTTCACTTTTCTAAATACTTATTACTTCTCAAAGCATACTACTTAAAACTGAAATTCTATCTTCTTTTCTTACTTTACTTCTTCACTTTTCTATAGACTAACTTTCATCTACAAGTATATCTGACAAACCGAATACAGATTCGTAATTGTGACATTATTACTAACATTTTGGATATTCTAACTTATATTTTAGTGCTTGCTACGAAAACTTATCATTAGATATTCTTTTCTTACTTTACTTCTTCACTTTTCTAAATACTTATTACTTCTCAAAGCATACTACTTAAAACTGAAATTCTATCTTCTTTTCTTACTTTACTTCTTCACTTTTCTATAGACTAACTTTCATCTACAAGTATATCTTGACAAACCGAATATAGATTCGTAATTGTGACATTATTACTAACATTTTGGATATTCTAACTTATATTTTAGTGCTTGCTACGAAAACTTATCTTTAGATATTCTTTTCTTACTTTACTTCTTCACTTTTCTAAATACTTATTACTTCTCAAAGCATACTACTTAAAACTGAAATTCTATCTTCTTTTCTTACTTTACTTCTTCACTTTTCTATAGACTAACTTTCATCTACAAGTATATCTGACAAACCGAATACAGATTCGTAATTGTGACATTATTACTAACATTTTGGATATTCTAACTTATATTTTAGTGCTTGCTACGAAAACTTATCTTTAGATATTCTTTTCTTACTTTACTTCTTCACTTTTCTAAATACTTATTACTTCTCAAAGCATACTACTTAAAACTGAAATTCTATCTTCTTTTCTTACTTTACTTCTTCACTTTTCTATAGACTAACTTTCATCTACAAGTATATCTGACAAACCGAATATAGATTCGTAATTGTGACATTATTACTAACATTTTGGATATTCTAACTTATATTTTAGTGCTTGCTACGAAAACTTATCATTAGATATTCTTTTCTTACTTTACTTCTTCACTTTTCTAAATACTTATTACTTCTCAAAGCATACTACTTAAAACTGAAATTCTATCTTCTTTTCTTACTTTACTTCTTCACTTTTCTATAGACTAACTTTCATCTACAAGTATATCTTGACAAACCGAATATAGATTCGTAATTGTGACATTATTACTAACATTTTGGATATTCTAACTTATATTTTAGTGCTTGCTACGAAAACTTATCTTTAGATATTCTTTTCTTACTTTACTTCTTCACTTTTCTAAATACTTATTACTTCTCAAAGCATACTACTTAAAACTGAAATTCTATCTTCTTTTCTTACTTTACTTCTTCACTTTTCTATAGACTAACTTTCATCTACAAGTATATCTTGACAAACCGAATATAGATTCGTAATTGTGACATTATTACTAACATTTTGGATATTCTAACTTATATTTTAGTGCTTGCTACGAAAACTTATCTTTAGATATTCTTTTCTTACTTTACTTCTTCACTTTTCTAAATACTTATTACTTCTCAAAGCATACTACTTAAAACTGAAATTCTATCTTCTTTTCTTACTTTACTTCTTCACTTTTCTATAGACTAACTTTCATCTACAAGTATATCTTGACAAACCGAATATAGATTCGTAATTGTGACATTATTACTAACATTTTGGATATTCTAACTTATATTTTAGTGCTTGCTACGAAAACTTATCTTTAGATATTCTTTTCTTACTTTACTTCTTCACTTTTCTAAATACTTATTACTTCTCAAAGCATACTACTTAAAACTGAAATTCTATCTTCTTTTCTTACTTTACTTCTTCACTTTTCTATAGACTAACTTTCATCTACAAGTATATCTTGACAAACCGAATATAGATTCGTAATTGTGACATTATTACTAACATTTTGGATATTCTAACTTATATTTTAGTGCTTGCTACGAAAACTTATCTTTAGATATTCTTTTCTTACTTTACTTCTTCACTTTTCTAAATACTTATTACTTCTCAAAGCATACTACTTAAAACTGAAATTCTATCTTCTTTTCTTACTTTACTTCTTCACTTTTCTATAGACTAACTTTCATCTACAAGTATATCTTGACAAACCGAATATAGATTCGTAATTGTGACATTATTACTAACATTTTGGATATTCTAACTTATATTTTAGTGCTTGCTACGAAAACTTATCTTTAGATATTCTTTTCTTACTTTACTTCTTCACTTTTCTAAATACTTATTACTTCTCAAAGCATACTACTTAAAACTGAAATTCTATCTTCTTTTCTTACTTTACTTCTTCACTTTTCTATAGACTAACTTTCATCTACAAGTATATCTTGACAAACCGAATATAGATTCGTAATTGTGACATTATTACTAACATTTTGGATATTCTAACTTATATTTTAGTGCTTGCTACGAAAACTTATCATTAGATATTCTTTTCTTACTTTACTTCTTCACTTTTCTAAATACTTATTACTTCTCAAAGCATACTACTTAAAACTGAAATTCTATCTTCTTTTCTTACTTTACTTCTTCACTTTTCTATAGACTAACTTTCATCTACAAGTATATCTTGACAAACCGAATATAGATTCGTAATTGTGACATTATTACTAACATTTTGGATATTCTAACTTATATTTTAGTGCTTGCTACGAAAACTTATCTTTAGATATTCTTTTCTTACTTTACTTCTTCACTTTTCTAAATACTTATTACTTCTCAAAGCATACTACTTAAAACTGAAATTCTATCTTCTTTTCTTACTTTACTTCTTCACTTTTCTATAGACTAACTTTCATCTACAAGTATATCTGACAAACCGAATACAGATTCGTAATTGTGACATTATTACTAACATTTTGGATATTCTAACTTATATTTTAGTGCTTGCTACGAAAACTTATCTTTAGATATTCTTTTCTTACTTTACTTCTTCACTTTTCTAAATACTTATTACTTCTCAAAGCATACTACTTAAAACTGAAATTCTATCTTCTTTTCTTACTTTACTTCTTCACTTTTCTATAGACTAACTTTCATCTACAAGTATATCTGACAAACCGAATATAGATTCGTAATTGTGACATTATTACTAACATTTTGGATATTCTAACTTATATTTTAGTGCTTGCTACGAAAACTTATCATTAGATATTCTTTTCTTACTTTACTTCTTCACTTTTCTATAGACTAACTTTCATCTACAAGTATATCTTGACAAACCGAATATAGATTCGTAATTGTGACATTATTACTAACATTTTGGATATTCTAACTTATATTTTAGTGCTTGCTACGAAAACTTATCATTAGATATTCTTTTCTTACTTTACTTCTTCACTTTTCTAAATACTTATTACTTCTCAAAGCATACTACTTAAAACTGAAATTCTATCTTCTTTTCTTACTTTACTTCTTCACTTTTCTATAGACTAACTTTCATCTACAAGTATATCTTGACAAACCGAATATAGATTCGTAATTGTGACATTATTACTAACATTTTGGATATTCTAACTTATATTTTAGTGCTTGCTACGAAAACTTATCTTTAGATATTCTTTTCTTACTTTACTTCTTCACTTTTCTAAATACTTATTACTTCTCAAAGCATACTACTTAAAACTGAAATTCTATCTTCTTTTCTTACTTTACTTCTTCACTTTTCTATAGACTAACTTTCATCTACAAGTATATCTGACAAACCGAATACAGATTCGTAATTGTGACATTATTACTAACATTTTGGATATTCTAACTTATATTTTAGTGCTTGCTACGAAAACTTATCTTTAGATATTCTTTTCTTACTTTACTTCTTCACTTTTCTAAATACTTATTACTTCTCAAAGCATACTACTTAAAACTGAAATTCTATCTTCTTTTCTTACTTTACTTCTTCACTTTTCTATAGACTAACTTTCATCTACAAGTATATCTGACAAACCGAATATAGATTCGTAATTGTGACATTATTACTAACATTTTGGATATTCTAACTTATATTTTAGTGCTTGCTACGAAAACTTATCATTAGATATTCTTTTCTTACTTTACTTCTTCACTTTTCTAAATACTTATTACTTCTCAAAGCATACTACTTAAAACTGAAATTCTATCTTCTTTTCTTACTTTACTTCTTCACTTTTCTATAGACTAACTTTCATCTACAAGTATATCTTGACAAACCGAATATAGATTCGTAATTGTGACATTATTACTAACATTTTGGATATTCTAACTTATATTTTAGTGCTTGCTACGAAAACTTATCATTAGATATTCTTTTCTTACTTTACTTCTTCACTTTTCTAAATACTTATTACTTCTCAAAGCATACTACTTAAAACTGAAATTCTATCTTCTTTTCTTACTTTACTTCTTCACTTTTCTATAGACTAACTTTCATCTACAAGTATATCTTGACAAACCGAATATAGATTCGTAATTGTGACATTATTACTAACATTTTGGATATTCTAACTTATATTTTAGTGCTTGCTACGAAAACTTATCTTTAGATATTCTTTTCTTACTTTACTTCTTCACTTTTCTAAATACTTATTACTTCTCAAAGCATACTACTTAAAACTGAAATTCTATCTTCTTTTCTTACTTTACTTCTTCACTTTTCTATAGACTAACTTTCATCTACAAGTATATCTGACAAACCGAATACAGATTCGTAATTGTGACATTATTACTAACATTTTGGATATTCTAACTTATATTTTAGTGCTTGCTACGAAAACTTATCTTTAGATATTCTTTTCTTACTTTACTTCTTCACTTTTCTAAATACTTATTACTTCTCAAAGCATACTACTTAAAACTGAAATTCTATCTTCTTTTCTTACTTTACTTCTTCACTTTTCTATAGACTAACTTTCATCTACAAGTATATCTGACAAACCGAATATAGATTCGTAATTGTGACATTATTACTAACATTTTGGATATTCTAACTTATATTTTAGTGCTTGCTACGAAAACTTATCATTAGATATTCTTTTCTTACTTTACTTCTTCACTTTTCTAAATACTTATTACTTCTCAAAGCATACTACTTAAAACTGAAATTCTATCTTCTTTTCTTACTTTACTTCTTCACTTTTCTATAGACTAACTTTCATCTACAAGTATATCTTGACAAACCGAATATAGATTCGTAATTGTGACATTATTACTAACATTTTGGATATTCTAACTTATATTTTAGTGCTTGCTACGAAAACTTATCTTTAGATATTCTTTTCTTACTTTACTTCTTCACTTTTCTAAATACTTATTACTTCTCAAAGCATACTACTTAAAACTGAAATTCTATCTTCTTTTCTTACTTTACTTCTTCACTTTTCTATAGACTAACTTTCATCTACAAGTATATCTGACAAACCGAATACAGATTCGTAATTGTGACATTATTACTAACATTTTGGATATTCTAACTTATATTTTAGTGCTTGCTACGAAAACTTATCTTTAGATATTCTTTTCTTACTTTACTTCTTCACTTTTCTAAATACTTATTACTTCTCAAAGCATACTACTTAAAACTGAAATTCTATCTTCTTTTCTTACTTTACTTCTTCACTTTTCTATAGACTAACTTTCATCTACAAGTATATCTGACAAACCGAATATAGATTCGTAATTGTGACATTATTACTAACATTTTGGATATTCTAACTTATATTTTAGTGCTTGCTACGAAAACTTATCTTTAGATATTCTTTTCTTACTTTACTTCTTCACTTTTCTAAATACTTATTACTTCTCAAAGCATACTACTTAAAACTGAAATTCTATCTTCTTTTCTTACTTTACTTCTTCACTTTTCTATAGACTAACTTTCATCTACAAGTATATCTGACAAACCGAATACAGATTCGTAATTGTGACATTATTACTAACATTTTGGATATTCTAACTTATATTTTAGTGCTTGCTACGAAAACTTATCTTTAGATATTCTTTTCTTACTTTACTTCTTCACTTTTCTAAATACTTATTACTTCTCAAAGCATACTACTTAAAACTGAAATTCTATCTTCTTTTCTTACTTTACTTCTTCACTTTTCTATAGACTAACTTTCATCTACAAGTATATCTGACAAACCGAATATAGATTCGTAATTGTGACATTATTACTAACATTTTGGATATTCTAACTTATATTTTAGTGCTTGCTACGAAAACTTATCTTTAGATATTCTTTTCTTACTTTACTTCTTCACTTTTCTAAATACTTATTACTTCTCAAAGCATACTACTTAAAACTGAAATTCTATCTTCTTTTCTTACTTTACTTCTTCACTTTTCTATAGACTAACTTTCATCTACAAGTATATCTGACAAACCGAATACAGATTCGTAATTGTGACATTATTACTAACATTTTGGATATTCTAACTTATATTTTAGTGCTTGCTACGAAAACTTATCTTTAGATATTCTTTTCTTACTTTACTTCTTCACTTTTCTAAATACTTATTACTTCTCAAAGCATACTACTTAAAACTGAAATTCTATCTTCTTTTCTTACTTTACTTCTTCACTTTTCTATAGACTAACTTTCATCTACAAGTATATCTGACAAACCGAATACAGATTCGTAATTGTGACATTATTACTAACATTTTGGATATTCTAACTTATATTTTAGTGCTTGCTACGAAAACTTATCTTTAGATATTCTTTTCTTACTTTACTTCTTCACTTTTCTAAATACTTATTACTTCTCAAAGCATACTACTTAAAACTGAAATTCTATCTTCTTTTCTTACTTTACTTCTTCACTTTTCTATAGACTAACTTTCATCTACAAGTATATCTTGACAAACCGAATATAGATTCGTAATTGTGACATTATTACTAACATTTTGGATATTCTAACTTATATTTTAGTGCTTGCTACGAAAACTTATCTTTAGATATTCTTTTCTTACTTTACTTCTTCACTTTTCTAAATACTTATTACTTCTCAAAGCATACTACTTAAAACTGAAATTCTATCTTCTTTTCTTACTTTACTTCTTCACTTTTCTATAGACTAACTTTCATCTACAAGTATATCTGACAAACCGAATACAGATTCGTAATTGTGACATTATTACTAACATTTTGGATATTCTAACTTATATTTTAGTGCTTGCTACGAAAACTTATCTTTAGATATTCTTTTCTTACTTTACTTCTTCACTTTTCTAAATACTTATTACTTCTCAAAGCATACTACTTAAAACTGAAATTCTATCTTCTTTTCTTACTTTACTTCTTCACTTTTCTATAGACTAACTTTCATCTACAAGTATATCTTGACAAACCGAATATAGATTCGTAATTGTGACATTATTACTAACATTTTGGATATTCTAACTTATATTTTAGTGCTTGCTACGAAAACTTATCATTAGATATTCTTTTCTTACTTTACTTCTTCACTTTTCTAAATACTTATTACTTCTCAAAGCATACTACTTAAAACTGAAATTCTATCTTCTTTTCTTACTTTACTTCTTCACTTTTCTATAGACTAACTTTCATCTACAAGTATATCTGACAAACCGAATACAGATTCGTAATTGTGACATTATTACTAACATTTTGGATATTCTAACTTATATTTTAGTGCTTGCTACGAAAACTTATCATTAGATATTCTTTTCTTACTTTACTTCTTCACTTTTCTAAATACTTATTACTTCTCAAAGCATACTACTTAAAACTGAAATTCTATCTTCTTTTCTTACTTTACTTCTTCACTTTTCTATAGACTAACTTTCATCTACAAGTATATCTGACAAACCGAATACAGATTCGTAATTGTGACATTATTACTAACATTTTGGATATTCTAACTTATATTTTAGTGCTTGCTACGAAAACTTATCATTAGATATTCTTTTCTTACTTTACTTCTTCACTTTTCTAAATACTTATTACTTCTCAAAGCATACTACTTAAAACTGAAATTCTATCTTCTTTTCTTACTTTACTTCTTCACTTTTCTATAGACTAACTTTCATCTACAAGTATATCTTGACAAACCGAATATAGATTCGTAATTGTGACATTATTACTAACATTTTGGATATTCTAACTTATATTTTAGTGCTTGCTACGAAAACTTATCATTAGATATTCTTTTCTTACTTTACTTCTTCACTTTTCTAAATACTTATTACTTCTCAAAGCATACTACTTAAAACTGAAATTCTATCTTCTTTTCTTACTTTACTTCTTCACTTTTCTATAGACTAACTTTCATCTACAAGTATATCTGACAAACCGAATACAGATTCGTAATTGTGACATTATTACTAACATTTTGGATATTCTAACTTATATTTTAGTGCTTGCTACGAAAACTTATCTTTAGATATTCTTTTCTTACTTTACTTCTTCACTTTTCTATAGACTAACTTTCATCTACAAGTATATCTTGACAAA
>CAMPDV010005896.1:0-24676 GCA_946699065.1 Loxodes magnus | reverse complement strand
ATATGCTTGTAGATGAAAGTTAGTCTATAGAAAAGTGAAGAAGTAAAGTAAGAAAATAAGGTAGAGTTTCAGTTTTAAGTAGTATGCTTTGAGAAGTAATAAGTATTTAGAAAAGTGAAGAAGTAAAGTAAGAAAAGAAAATCTAATGATAAGTTTGCGTAGCAAGCACTAAAATATAAGTTAGAATATCCAAAATGTTCGTAATAATATAATAATTACGAATCTGTATTCGGTTTGTCAAGATATGCTTGTAGATGAAAGTTAGTCTATAGAAAAGTGAAGAAGTAAAGTAAGAAAGGAAAATAGAATTTCAGTTTAAAGGAGTATGCTTTGAGAAGTAATAAGTATTTAGAAAAGTGAAGAAGTAAAGTAAGAAAAGAAAATCTAATGATAAGTTTGCGTAGCAAGCACTAAAATATAAGTTAGAATATCCAAAATGTTCGTAATAATATAATAATTACGAATCTGTATTCGGTTTGTCAAGATATGCTTGTAGATGAAAGTTAGTCTATAGAAAAGTGAAGAAGTAAAGTAAGAAAGGAAAATAGAATTTCAGTTTAAAGGAGTATGCTTTGAGAAGTAATAAGTATTTAGAAAAGTGAAGAAGTAAAGTAAGAAAAGAAAATCTAATGATAAGTTTGCGTAGCAAGCACTAAAATATAAGTTAGAATATCCAAAATGTTCGTAATAATATAATAATTACGAATCTGTATTCGGTTTGTCAAGATATGCTTGTAGATGAAAGTTAGTCTATAGAAAAGTGAAGAAGTAAAGTAAGAAAGGAAAATAGAATTTCAGTTTAAAGGAGTATGCTTTGAGAAGTAATAAGTATTTAGAAAAGTGAAGAAGTAAAGTAAGAAAAGAAAATCTAATGATAAGTTTGCGTAGCAAGCACTAAAATATAAGTTAGAATATCCAAAATGTTCGTAATAATATAATAATTACGAATCTGTATTCGGTTTGTCAAGATATGCTTGTAGATGAAAGTTAGTCTATAGAAAAGTGAAGAAGTAAAGTAAGAAAGGAAAATAGAATTTCAGTTTAAAGGAGTATGCTTTGAGAAGTAATAAGTATTTAGAAAAGTGAAGAAGTAAAGTAAGAAAAGAAAATCTAATGATAAGTTTGCGTAGCAAGCACTAAAATATAAGTTAGAATATCCAAAATGTTCGTAATAATATAATAATTACGAATCTGTATTCGGTTTGTCAAGATATGCTTGTAGATGAAAGTTAGTCTATAGAAAAGTGAAGAAGTAAAGTAAGAAAATAAGGTAGAGTTTCAGTTTTAAGTAGTATGCTTTGAGAAGTAATAAGTATTTAGAAAAGTGAAGAAGTAAAGTAAGAAAAGAAAATCTAATGATAAGTTTGCGTAGCAAGCACTAAAATATAAGTTAGAATATCCAAAATGTTCGTAATAATATAATAATTACGAATCTGTATTCGGTTTGTCAAGATATGCTTGTAGATGAAAGTTAGTCTATAGAAAAGTGAAGAAGTAAAGTAAGAAAGGAAAATAGAATTTCAGTTTAAAGGAGTATGCTTTGAGAAGTAATAAGTATTTAGAAAAGTGAAGAAGTAAAGTAAGAAAAGAAAATCTAATGATAAGTTTGCGTAGCAAGCACTAAAATATAAGTTAGAATATCCAAAATGTTCGTAATAATATAATAATTACGAATCTGTATTCGGTTTGTCAAGATATGCTTGTAGATGAAAGTTAGTCTATAGAAAAGTGAAGAAGTAAAGTAAGAAAATAAGGTAGAGTTTCAGTTTTAAGTAGTATGCTTTGAGAAGTAATAAGTATTAGAAAAGTGAAGAAGTAAAGTAAGAAAAGAAAATCTAATGATAAGTTTGCGTAGCAAGCACTAAAATATAAGTTAGAATATCCAAAATGTTCGTAATAATATAATAATTACGAATCTGTATTCGGTTTGTCAAGATATGCTTGTAGATGAAAGTTAGTCTATAGAAAAGTGAAGAAGTAAAGTAAGAAAGGAAAATAGAATTTCAGTTTAAAGGAGTATGCTTTGAGAAGTAATAAGTATTTAGAAAAGTGAAGAAGTAAAGTAAGAAAAGAAAATCTAATGATAAGTTTGCGTAGCAAGCACTAAAATATAAGTTAGAATATCCAAAATGTTCGTAATAATATAATAATTACGAATCTGTATTCGGTTTGTCAAGATATGCTTGTAGATGAAAGTTAGTCTATAGAAAAGTGAAGAAGTAAAGTAAGAAAATAAGGTAGAGTTTCAGTTTTAAGTAGTATGCTTTGAGAAGTAATAAGTATTTAGAAAAGTGAAGAAGTAAAGTAAGAAAAGAAAATCTAATGATAAGTTTGCGTAGCAAGCACTAAAATATAAGTTAGAATATCCAAAATGTTCGTAATAATATAATAATTACGAATCTGTATTCGGTTTGTCAAGATATGCTTGTAGATGAAAGTTAGTCTATAGAAAAGTGAAGAAGTAAAGTAAGAAAGGAAAATAGAATTTCAGTTTAAAGGAGTATGCTTTGAGAAGTAATAAGTATTTAGAAAAGTGAAGAAGTAAAGTAAGAAAAGAAAATCTAATGATAAGTTTGCGTAGCAAGCACTAAAATATAAGTTAGAATATCCAAAATGTTCGTAATAATATAATAATTACGAATCTGTATTCGGTTTGTCAAGATATGCTTGTAGATGAAAGTTAGTCTATAGAAAAGTGAAGAAGTAAAGTAAGAAAGGAAAATAGAATTTCAGTTTAAAGGAGTATGCTTTGAGAAGTAATAAGTATTTAGAAAAGTGAAGAAGTAAAGTAAGAAAAGAAAATCTAATGATAAGTTTGCGTAGCAAGCACTAAAATATAAGTTAGAATATCCAAAATGTTCGTAATAATATAATAATTACGAATCTGTATTCGGTTTGTCAAGATATGCTTGTAGATGAAAGTTAGTCTATAGAAAAGTGAAGAAGTAAAGTAAGAAAGGAAAATAGAATTTCAGTTTAAAGGAGTATGCTTTGAGAAGTAATAAGTATTTAGAAAAGTGAAGAAGTAAAGTAAGAAAAGAAAATCTAATGATAAGTTTGCGTAGCAAGCACTAAAATATAAGTTAGAATATCCAAAATGTTCGTAATAATATAATAATTACGAATCTGTATTCGGTTTGTCAAGATATGCTTGTAGATGAAAGTTAGTCTATAGAAAAGTGAAGAAGTAAAGTAAGAAAGGAAAATAGAATTTCAGTTTAAAGGAGTATGCTTTGAGAAGTAATAAGTATTTAGAAAAGTGAAGAAGTAAAGTAAGAAAAGAAAATCTAATGATAAGTTTGCGTAGCAAGCACTAAAATATAAGTTAGAATATCCAAAATGTTCGTAATAATATAATAATTACGAATCTGTATTCGGTTTGTCAAGATATGCTTGTAGATGAAAGTTAGTCTATAGAAAAGTGAAGAAGTAAAGTAAGAAAATAAGGTAGAGTTTCAGTTTTAAGTAGTATGCTTTGAGAAGTAATAAGTATTTAGAAAAGTGAAGAAGTAAAGTAAGAAAAGAAAATCTAATGATAAGTTTGCGTAGCAAGCACTAAAATATAAGTTAGAATATCCAAAATGTTCGTAATAATATAATAATTACGAATCTGTATTCGGTTTGTCAAGATATGCTTGTAGATGAAAGTTAGTCTATAGAAAAGTGAAGAAGTAAAGTAAGAAAGGAAAATAGAATTTCAGTTTAAAGGAGTATGCTTTGAGAAGTAATAAGTATTTAGAAAAGTGAAGAAGTAAAGTAAGAAAAGAAAATCTAATGATAAGTTTGCGTAGCAAGCACTAAAATATAAGTTAGAATATCCAAAATGTTCGTAATAATATAATAATTACGAATCTGTATTCGGTTTGTCAAGATATGCTTGTAGATGAAAGTTAGTCTATAGAAAAGTGAAGAAGTAAAGTAAGAAAATAAGGTAGAGTTTCAGTTTTAAGTAGTATGCTTTGAGAAGTAATAAGTATTTAGAAAAGTGAAGAAGTAAAGTAAGAAAAGAAAATCTAATGATAAGTTTGCGTAGCAAGCACTAAAATATAAGTTAGAATATCCAAAATGTTCGTAATAATATAATAATTACGAATCTGTATTCGGTTTGTCAAGATATGCTTGTAGATGAAAGTTAGTCTATAGAAAAGTGAAGAAGTAAAGTAAGAAAGGAAAATAGAATTTCAGTTTAAAGGAGTATGCTTTGAGAAGTAATAAGTATTTAGAAAAGTGAAGAAGTAAAGTAAGAAAAGAAAATCTAATGATAAGTTTGCGTAGCAAGCACTATAATATAAGTTAGAATATCCAAAATGTTCGTAATAATATAATAATTACGAATCTGTATTCGGTTTGTCAAGATATGCTTGTAGATGAAAGTTAGTCTATAGAAAAGTGAAGAAGTAAAGTAAGAAAATAAGGTAGAGTTTCAGTTTTAAGTAGTATGCTTTGAGAAGTAATAAGTATTTAGAAAAGTGAAGAAGTAAAGTAAGAAAAGAAAATCTAATGATAAGTTTGCGTAGCAAGCACTAAAATATAAGTTAGAATATCCAAAATGTTCGTAATAATATAATAATTACGAATCTGTATTCGGTTTGTCAAGATATGCTTGTAGATGAAAGTTAGTCTATAGAAAAGTGAAGAAGTAAAGTAAGAAAGGAAAATAGAATTTCAGTTTAAAGGAGTATGCTTTGAGAAGTAATAAGTATTAGAAAAGTGAAGAAGTAAAGTAAGAAAAGAAAATCTAATGATAAGTTTGCGTAGCAAGCACTAAAATATAAGTTAGAATATCCAAAATGTTCGTAATAATATAATAATTACGAATCTGTATTCGGTTTGTCAAGATATGCTTGTAGATGAAAGTTAGTCTATAGAAAAGTGAAGAAGTAAAGTAAGAAAGGAAAATAGAATTTCAGTTTAAAGGAGTATGCTTTGAGAAGTAATAAGTATTTAGAAAAGTGAAGAAGTAAAGTAAGAAAAGAAAATCTAATGATAAGTTTGCGTAGCAAGCACTAAAATATAAGTTAGAATATCCAAAATGTTCGTAATAATATAATAATTACGAATCTGTATTCGGTTTGTCAAGATATGCTTGTAGATGAAAGTTAGCCTATAGAAAAGTGAAGAAGTAAAGTAAGAAAAGAATATCTAATGATAAGTTTTCGTAGCAAGCACTAAAATATAAGATAGAATATCCAAAATGTTAGTGATATTATAATAATTACGAATCTGTATTCGGTTTGTCAAGATATGCTTGTAGATGAAAGTTAGCCTATAGAAAAGTGAAGAAGTAAAGTAAGAAAAGAATATCTAATGATAAGTTTTCGTAGCAAGCACTAAAATATAAGATAGAATATCCAAAATGTTAGTGATATTATAATAATTACGTATCTGTATTCGGTTTGTCAAGATATGCTTGTAGATGAAAGTTAGCCTATAGAAAAGTGAAGAAGTAAAGTAAGAAAAGAAGATAGAAATTCAGTTTTAAGGAGTATGCTTTGAGAAGTAATAAGTATTTTGAAAAGTGAAGAAGTAAAGTAAGAAAAAAATATCTAATGATAAGCTTGCGTAGCAAGCACTAAAATATGAGTTAGAATATCCAAAATGTTAGTAATAATATAATAATTACGAATCTGTATTCGGTTTGTCAAGATATGCTTGTAGATGAAAGTTAGCCTATAGAAAAGTGAAGAAGTAAAGTAAGAAAAGAATATCTAATGATAAGTTTTCGTAGCAAGCACTAAAATATAAGATAGAATATCCAAAATGTTAGTGATATTATAATAATTACGAATCTGTATTCGGTTTGTCAAGATATGCTTGTAGATGAAAGTTAGTCTATAGAAAAGTGAAGAAGTAAAGTAAGAAAAGAAGATAGAGTTTCAGTTTTAAGTAGTATGCTTTGAGAAGTAATAAGTATTTAGAAAAGTGAAGAAGTAAAGTAAGAAAAGAAAATCTAATGATAAGTTTGCGTAGCAAGCACTAAAATATAAGTTAGAATATCCAAAATGTTCGTAATAATATAATAATTACGAATCTGTATTCGGTTTGTCAAGATATGCTTGTAGATGAAAGTTAGTCTATAGAAAAGTGAAGAAGTAAAGTAAGAAAAGAAGATAGAATTTCAGTTTTAAGGAGTATGCTTTGAGAAGTAATAAGTATTTAGAAAAGTGAAGAAGTAAAGTAAGAAAAGAAAATCTAATGATAAGTTTGCGTAGCAAGCACTAAAATATAAGTTAGAATATCCAAAATGTTCGTAATAATATAATAATTACGAATCTGTATTCGGTTTGTCAAGATA
Source organism: Loxodes magnus (assembly GCA_946699065.1). Lineage (NCBI taxonomy): Eukaryota > Ciliophora > Karyorelictea > Loxodida > Loxodidae > Loxodes > Loxodes magnus. The sequence continues at coordinate 18,381 of CAMPDV010005896.1, read as the reverse complement.
TGCTTGTAGATGAAAGTTAGTCTATAGAAAAGTGAAGAAGTAAAGTAAGAAAAGAAGATAGAATTTCAGTTTTAAGGAGTATGCTTTGAGAAGTAATAAGTATTTAGAAAAGTGAAGAAGTAAAGTAAGAAAAGAATATCTAATGATAAGTTTTCGTAGCAAGCACTAAAATATAAGATAGAATATCCAAAATGTTAGTGATATTATAATAATTACGAATCTGTATTCGGTTTGTCAAGATATGCTTGTAGATGAAAGTTAGTCTATAGAAAAGTGAAGAAGTAAAGTAAGAAAAGAAGATAGAGTTTCAGTTTTAAGTAGTATGCTTTGAGAAGTAATAAGTATTTAGAAAAGTGAAGAAGTAAAGTAAGAAAAGAAAATCTAATGATAAGTTTGCGTAGCAAGCACTAAAATATAAGTTAGAATATCCAAAATGTTCGTAATAATATAATAATTACGAATCTGTATTCGGTTTGTCAAGATATGCTTGTAGATGAAAGTTAGTCTATAGAAAAGTGAAGAAGTAAAGTAAGAAAAGAAGATAGAATTTCAGTTTTAAGGAGTATGCTTTGAGAAGTAATAAGTATTTAGAAAAGTGAAGAAGTAAAGTAAGAAAAGAAAATCTAATGATAAGTTTGCGTAGCAAGCACTAAAATATAAGTTAGAATATCCAAAATGTTCGTAATAATATAATAATTACGAATCTGTATTCGGTTTGTCAAGATATGCTTGTAGATGAAAGTTAGTCTATAGAAAAGTGAAGAAGTAAAGTAAGAAAGGAAAATAGAATTTCAGTTTAAAGGAGTATGCTTTGAGAAGTAATAAGTATTTAGAAAAGTGAAGAAGTAAAGTAAGAAAAGAAAATCTAATGATAAGTTTGCGTAGCAAGCACTAAAATATAAGTTAGAATATCCAAAATGTTCGTAATAATATAATAATTACGAATCTGTATTCGGTTTGTCAAGATATGCTTGTAGATGAAAGTTAGTCTATAGAAAAGTGAAGAAGTAAAGTAAGAAAGGAAAATAGAATTTCAGTTTAAAGGAGTATGCTTTGAGAAGTAATAAGTATTTAGAAAAGTGAAGAAGTAAAGTAAGAAAAGAAAATCTAATGATAAGTTTGCGTAGCAAGCACTAAAATATAAGTTAGAATATCCAAAATGTTCGTAATAATATAATAATTACGAATCTGTATTCGGTTTGTCAAGATATGCTTGTAGATGAAAGTTAGTCTATAGAAAAGTGAAGAAGTAAAGTAAGAAAGGAAAATAGAATTTCAGTTTAAAGGAGTATGCTTTGAGAAGTAATAAGTATTTAGAAAAGTGAAGAAGTAAAGTAAGAAAAGAAAATCTAATGATAAGTTTGCGTAGCAAGCACTAAAATATAAGTTAGAATATCCAAAATGTTCGTAATAATATAATAATTACGAATCTGTATTCGGTTTGTCAAGATATGCTTGTAGATGAAAGTTAGTCTATAGAAAAGTGAAGAAGTAAAGTAAGAAAGGAAAATAGAATTTCAGTTTAAAGGAGTATGCTTTGAGAAGTAATAAGTATTTAGAAAAGTGAAGAAGTAAAGTAAGAAAAGAAAATCTAATGATAAGTTTGCGTAGCAAGCACTAAAATATAAGTTAGAATATCCAAAATGTTCGTAATAATATAATAATTACGAATCTGTATTCGGTTTGTCAAGATATGCTTGTAGATGAAAGTTAGTCTATAGAAAAGTGAAGAAGTAAAGTAAGAAAATAAGGTAGAGTTTCAGTTTTAAGTAGTATGCTTTGAGAAGTAATAAGTATTTAGAAAAGTGAAGAAGTAAAGTAAGAAAAGAAAATCTAATGATAAGTTTGCGTAGCAAGCACTAAAATATAAGTTAGAATATCCAAAATGTTCGTAATAATATAATAATTACGAATCTGTATTCGGTTTGTCAAGATATGCTTGTAGATGAAAGTTAGTCTATAGAAAAGTGAAGAAGTAAAGTAAGAAAGGAAAATAGAATTTCAGTTTAAAGGAGTATGCTTTGAGAAGTAATAAGTATTTAGAAAAGTGAAGAAGTAAAGTAAGAAAAGAAAATCTAATGATAAGTTTGCGTAGCAAGCACTAAAATATAAGTTAGAATATCCAAAATGTTCATAATAATTACGAATCTGTATTCGGTTTGTCAAGATATGCTTGTAGATGAAAGTTAGTCTATAGAAAAGTGAAGAAGTAAAGTAAGAAAGGAAAATAGAATTTCAGTTTTAAGGAGTATGCTTTGAGAAGTAATAAGTATTTAGAAAAGTGAAGAAGTAAAGTAAGAAAAGAAAATCTAATGATAAGTTTGCGTAGCAAGCACTAAAATATAAGTTAGAATATCCAAAATGTTCGTAATAATATAATAATTACGAATCTGTATTCGGTTTGTCAAGATATGCTTGTAGATGAAAGTTAGTCTATAGAAAAGTGAAGAAGTAAAGTAAGAAAGGAAAATAGAATTTCAGTTTAAAGGAGTATGCTTTGAGAAGTAATAAGTATTTAGAAAAGTGAAGAAGTAAAGTAAGAAAAGAAAATCTAATGATAAGTTTGCGTAGCAAGCACTAAAATATAAGATAGAATATCCAAAATGTTAGTGATATTATAATAATTACGAATCTGTATTCGGTTTGTCAAGATATGCTTGTAGATGAAAGTTAGCCTATAGAAAAGTGAAGAAGTAAAGTAAGAAAAGAATATCTAATGATAAGTTTTCGTAGCAAGCACTAAAATATAAGATAGAATATCCAAAATGTTAGTGATATTATAATAATTACGAATCTGTATTCGGTTTGTCAAGATATGCTTGTAGATGAAAGTTAGCCTATAGAAAAGTGAAGAAGTAAAGTAAGAAAAGAAGATAGAAATTCAGTTTTAAGGAGTATGCTTTGAGAAGTAATAAGTATTTTGAAAAGTGAAGAAGTAAAGTAAGAAAAAAATATCTAATGATAAGCTTGCGTAGCAAGCACTAAAATATGAGTTAGAATATCCAAAATGTTAGTAATAATATAATAATTACGAATCTGTATTCGGTTTGTCAAGATATGCTTGTAGATGAAAGTTAGCCTATAGAAAAGTGAAGAAGTAAAGTAAGAAAAGAATATCTAATGATAAGTTTTCGTAGCAAGCACTAAAATATAAGATAGAATATCCAAAATGTTAGTGATATTATAATAATTACGAATCTGTATTCGGTTTGTCAAGATATGCTTGTAGATGAAAGTTAGTCTATAGAAAAGTGAAGAAGTAAAGTAAGAAAAGAAGATAGAGTTTCAGTTTTAAGTAGTATGCTTTGAGAAGTAATAAGTATTTAGAAAAGTGAAGAAGTAAAGTAAGAAAAGAAAATCTAATGATAAGTTTGCGTAGCAAGCACTAAAATATAAGTTAGAATATCCAAAATGTTCGTAATAATATAATAATTACGAATCTGTATTCGGTTTGTCAAGATATGCTTGTAGATGAAAGTTAGTCTATAGAAAAGTGAAGAAGTAAAGTAAGAAAAGAAGATAGAATTTCAGTTTTAAGGAGTATGCTTTGAGAAGTAATAAGTATTTAGAAAAGTGAAGAAGTAAAGTAAGAAAAGAAAATCTAATGATAAGTTTGCGTAGCAAGCACTAAAATATAAGTTAGAATATCCAAAATGTTCGTAATAATATAATAATTACGAATCTGTATTCGGTTTGTCAAGATATGCTTGTAGATGAAAGTTAGTCTATAGAAAAGTGAAGAAGTAAAGTAAGAAAGGAAAATAGAATTTCAGTTTTAAGGAGTATGCTTTGAGAAGTAATAAGTATTTAGAAAAGTGAAGAAGTAAAGTAAGAAAAGAAAATCTAATGATAAGTTTGCGTAGCAAGCACTAAAATATAAGTTAGAATATCCAAAATGTTCGTAATAATATAATAATTACGAATCTGATAAGTTTGCGTAGCAAGCACTAAAATATAAGTTCGTAATAATATAATAATTACGAATCTGTATTCGGTTTGTCAAGATATGCTTGTAGATGAAAGTTAGTCTATAGAAAAGTGAAGAAGTAAAGTAAGAAAATAAGGTAGAGTTTCAGTTTTAAGTAGTATGCTTTGAGAAGTAATAAGTATTTAGAAAAGTGAAGAAGTAAAGTAAGAAAAGAAAATCTAATGATAAGTTTGCCAAAATGTTCGTAATAATATAATAATTACGAATCTGTATTCGGTTTGTCAAGATATGCTTGTAGATGAAAGTTAGTCTATAGAAAAGTGAAGAAGTAAAGTAAGAAAATAAGGTAGAGTTTCAGTTTTAAGTAGTATGCTTTGAGAAGTAATAAGTATTTAGAAAAGTGAAGAAGTAAAGTAAGAAAAGAAAATCTAATGATAAGTTTGCGTAGCAAGCACTAAAATATAAGTTAGAATATCCAAAATGTTCGTAATAATATAATAATTACGAATCTGTATTCGGTTTGTCAAGATATGCTTGTAGATGAAAGTTAGTCTATAGAAAAGTGAAGAAGTAAAGTAAGAAAATAAGGTAGAGTTTCAGTTTTAAGTAGTATGCTTTGAGAAGTAATAAGTATTTAGAAAAGTGAAGAAGTAAAGTAAGAAAAGAAAATCTAATGATAAGTTTGCGTAGCAAGCACTAAAATATAAGTTAGAATATCCAAAATGTTCGTAATAATATAATAATTACGAATCTGTATTCGGTTTGTCAAGATATGCTTGTAGATGAAAGTTAGTCTATAGAAAAGTGAAGAAGTAAAGTAAGAAAAGAAGATAGAATTTCAGTTTTAAGGAGTATGCTTTGAGAAGTAATAAGTATTTAGAAAAGTGAAGAAGTAAAGTAAGAAAAGAAAATCTAATGATAAGTTTGCGTAGCAAGCACTAAAATATAAGTTAGAATATCCAAAATGTTCGTAATAATATAATAATTACGAATCTGTATTCGGTTTGTCAAGATATGCTTGTAGATGAAAGTTAGTCTATAGAAAAGTGAAGAAGTAAAGTAAGAAAATAAGGTAGAGTTTCAGTTTTAAGTAGTATGCTTTGAGAAGTAATAAGTATTTAGAAAAGTGAAGAAGTAAAGTAAGAAAAGAAAATCTAATGATAAGTTTGCGTAGCAAGCACTAAAATATAAGTTAGAATATCCAAAATGTTCGTAATAATATAATAATTACGAATCTGTATTCGGTTTGTCAAGATATGCTTGTAGATGAAAGTTAGTCTATAGAAAAGTGAAGAAGTAAAGTAAGAAAGGAAAATAGAATTTCAGTTTTAAGGAGTATGCTTTGAGAAGTAATAAGTATTTAGAAAAGTGAAGAAGTAAAGTAAGAAAGAAAATCTAATGATAAGTTTGCGTAGCAAGCACTAAAATATAAGTTAGAATATCCAAAATGTTCGTAATAATATAATAATTACGAATCTGTATTCGGTTTGTCAAGATATGCTTGTAGAATGAAAGTTAGTCTATAGAAAAGTGAAGAAGTAAAGTAAGAAAGGAAAATAGAATTTCAGTTTAAAGGAGTATGCTTTGAGAAGTAATAAGTATTTAGAAAAGTGAAGAAGTAAAGTAAGAAAAGAAAATCTAATGATAAGTTTGCGTAGCAAGCACTAAAATATAAGTTAGAATATCCAAAATGTTCGTAATAATATAATAATTACGAATCTGTATTCGGTTTGTCAAGATATGCTTGTAGATGAAAGTTAGTCTATAGAAAAGTGAAGAAGTAAAGTAAGAAAAGAAGATAGAGTTTCAGTTTTAAGTAGTATGCTTTGAGAAGTAATAAGTATTTAGAAAAGTGAAGAAGTAAAGTAAGAAAAGAAAATCTAATGATAAGTTTGCGTAGCAAGCACTAAAATATAAGTTAGAATATCCAAAATGTTCGTAATAATATAATAATTACGAATCTGTATTCGGTTTGTCAAGATATGCTTGTAGATGAAAGTTAGTCTATAGAAAAGTGAAGAAGTAAAGTAAGAAAAGAAGATAGAATTTCAGTTTTAAGGAGTATGCTTTGAGAAGTAATAAGTATTTAGAAAAGTGAAGAAGTAAAGTAAGAAAAGAAAATCTAATGATAAGTTTGCGTAGCAAGCACTAAAATATAAGTTAGAATATCCAAAATGTTCGTAATAATATAATAATTACGAATCTGTATTCGGTTTGTCAAGATATGCTTGTAGATGAAAGTTAGTCTATAGAAAAGTGAAGAAGTAAAGTAAGAAAGGAAAATAGAATTTCAGTTTAAAGGAGTATGCTTTGAGAAGTAATAAGTATTTAGAAAAGTGAAGAAGTAAAGTAAGAAAAGAAAATCTAATGATAAGTTTGCGTAGCAAGCACTAAAATATAAGTTAGAATATCCAAAATGTTCGTAATAATATAATAATTACGAATCTGTATTCGGTTTGTCAAGATATGCTTGTAGATGAAAGTTAGTCTATAGAAAAGTGAAGAAGTAAAGTAAGAAAGGAAAATAGAATTTCAGTTTTAAGGAGTATGCTTTGAGAAGTAATAAGTATTTAGAAAAGTGAAGAAGTAAAGTAAGAAAAGAAAATCTAATGATAAGTTTGCGTAGCAAGCACTAAAATATAAGTTAGAATATCCAAAATGTTCGTAATAATATAATAATTACGAATCTGTATTCGGTTTGTCAAGATATGCTTGTAGATGAAAGTTAGTCTATAGAAAAGTGAAGAAGTAAAGTAAGAAAGGAAATAGAATTTCAGTTTAAAGGAGTATGCTTTGAGAAGTAATAAGTATTTAGAAAAGTGAAGAAGTAAAGTAAGAAAAGAAAATCTAATGATAAGTTTGCGTAGCAAGCACTAAAATATAAGTTAGAATATCCAAAATGTTCGTAATAATATAATAATTACGAATCTGTATTCGGTTTGTCAAGATATGCTTGTAGATGAAAGTTAGTCTATAGAAAAGTGAAGAAGTAAAGTAAGAAAGGAAAATAGAGTTTCAGTTTTAAGTAGTATGCTTTGAGAAGTAATAAGTATTTAGAAAAGTGAAGAAGTAAAGTAAGAAAAGAAAATCTAATGATAAGTTTGCGTAGCAAGCACTAAAATATAAGTTAGAATATCCAAAATGTTCGTAATAATATAATAATTACGAATCTGTATTCGGTTTGTCAAGATATGCTTGTAGATGAAAGTTAGTCTATAGAAAAGTGAAGAAGTAAAGTAAGAAAAGAAGATAGAATTTCAGTTTTAAGGAGTATGCTTTGAGAAGTAATAAGTATTTAGAAAAGTGAAGAAGTAAAGTAAGAAAAGAAAATCTAATGATAAGTTTGCGTAGCAAGCACTAAAATATAAGTTAGAATATCCAAAATGTTCGTAATAATATAATAATTACGAATCTGTATTCGGTTTGTCAAGATATGCTTGTAGATGAAAGTTAGTCTATAGAAAAGTGAAGAAGTAAAGTAAGAAAGGAAAATAGAATTTCAGTTTAAAGGAGTATGCTTTGAGAAGTAATAAGTATTTAGAAAAGTGAAGAAGTAAAGTAAGAAAAGAAAATCTAATGATAAGTTTGCGTAGCAAGCACTAAAATATAAGTTAGAATATCCAAAATGTTCGTAATAATATAATAATTACGAATCTGTATTCGGTTTGTCAAGATATGCTTGTAGATGAAAGTTAGTCTATAGAAAAGTGAAGAAGTAAAGTAAGAAAGGAAAATAGAATTTCAGTTTTAAGGAGTATGCTTTGAGAAGTAATAAGTATTTAGAAAAGTGAAGAAGTAAAGTAAGAAAAGAAAATCTAATGATAAGTTTGCGTAGCAAGCACTAAAATATAAGTTAGAATATCCAAAATGTTCGTAATAATATAATAATTACGAATCTGTATTCGGTTTGTCAAGATATGCTTGTAGATGAAAGTTAGTCTATAGAAAAGTGAAGAAGTAAGTAAGAAAAGAAGATAGAATTTCAGTTTTAAGGAGTATGCTTTGAGAAGTAATAAGTATTTAGAAAAGTGAAGAAGTAAAGTAAGAAAAGAAAATCTAATGATAAGTTTGCGTAGCAAGCACTAAAATATAAGTTAGAATATCCAAAATGTTCGTAATAATATAATAATTACGAATCTGTATTCGGTTTGTCAAGATATGCTTGTAGATGAAAGTTAGTCTATAGAAAAGTGAAGAAGTAAAGTAAGAAAATAAGGTAGAGTTTCAGTTTTAAGTAGTATGCTTTGAGAAGTAATAAGTATTTAGAAAAGTGAAGAAGTAAAGTAAGAAAAGAAAATCTAATGATAAGTTTGCGTAGCAAGCACTAAAATATAAGTTAGAATATCCAAAATGTTCGTAATAATATAATAATTACGAATCTGTATTCGGTTTGTCAAGATATGCTTGTAGATGAAAGTTAGTCTATAGAAAAGTGAAGAAGTAAAGTAAGAAAAGAAGATAGAATTTCAGTTTTAAGGAGTATGCTTTGAGAAGTAATAAGTATTTAGAAAAGTGAAGAAGTAAAGTAAGAAAAGAAAATCTAATGATAAGTTTGCGTAGCAAGCACTAAAATATAAGTTAGAATATCCAAAATGTTCGTAATAATATAATAATTACGAATCTGTATTCGGTTTGTCAGATATGCTTGTAGATGAAAGTTAGTCTATAGAAAAGTGAAGAAGTAAAGTAAGAAAATAAGGTAGAGTTTCAGTTTTAAGTAGTATGCTTTGAGAAGTAATAAGTATTTAGAAAAGTGAAGAAGTAAAGTAAGAAAAGAAAATCTAATGATAAGTTTGCGTAGCAAGCACTAAAATATAAGTTAGAATATCCAAAATGTTCGTAATAATATAATAATTACGAATCTGTATTCGGTTTGTCAAGATATGCTTGTAGATGAAAGTTAGTCTATAGAAAAGTGAAGAAGTAAAGTAAGAAAGGAAAATAGAATTTCAGTTTTAAGGAGTATGCTTTGAGAAGTAATAAGTATTTAGAAAAGTGAAGAAGTAAAGTAAGAAAAGAAAATCTAATGATAAGTTTGCGTAGCAAGCACTAAAATATAAGTTAGAATATCCAAAATGTTCGTAATAATATAATAATTACGAATCTGTATTCGGTTTGTCAAGATATGCTTGTAGATGAAAGTTAGTCTATAGAAAAGTGAAGAAGTAAAGTAAGAAAGGAAAATAGAATTTCAGTTTAAAGGAGTATGCTTTGAGAAGTAATAAGTATTTAGAAAAGTGAAGAAGTAAAGTAAGAAAAGAAAATCTAATGATAAGTTTGCGTAGCAAGCACTAAAATATAAGTTAGAATATCCAAAATGTTCGTAATAATATAATAATTACGAATCTGTATTCGGTTTGTCAAGATATGCTTGTAGATGAAAGTTAGTCTATAGAAAAGTGAAGAAGTAAAGTAAGAAAAGAAGATAGAGTTTCAGTTTTAAGTAGTATGCTTTGAGAAGTAATAAGTATTTAGAAAAGTGAAGAAGTAAAGTAAGAAAAGAAAATCTAATGATAAGTTTGCGTAGCAAGCACTAAAATATAAGTTAGAATATCCAAAATGTTCGTAATAATATAATAATTACGAATCTGTATTCGGTTTGTCAAGATATGCTTGTAGATGAAAGTTAGTCTATAGAAAAGTGAAGAAGTAAAGTAAGAAAATAAGGTAGAGTTTCAGTTTTAAGTAGTATGCTTTGAGAAGTAATAAGTATTTAGAAAAGTGAAGAAGTAAAGTAAGAAAAGAAAATCTAATGATAAGTTTGCGTAGCAAGCACTAAAATATAAGTTAGAATATCCAAAATGTTCGTAATAATATAATAATTACGAATCTGTATTCGGTTTGTCAAGATATGCTTGTAGATGAAAGTTAGTCTATAGAAAAGTGAAGAAGTAAAGTAAGAAAAGAAGATAGAATTTCAGTTTTAAGGAGTATGCTTTGAGAAGTAATAAGTATTTAGAAAAGTGAAGAAGTAAAGTAAGAAAAGAAAATCTAATGATAAGTTTGCGTAGCAAGCACTAAAATATAAGTTAGAATATCCAAAATGTTCGTAATAATATAATAATTACGAATCTGTATTCGGTTTGTCAAGATATGCTTGTAGATGAAAGTTAGTCTATAGAAAAGTGAAGAAGTAAAGTAAGAAAATAAGGTAGAGTTTCAGTTTTAAGTAGTATGCTTTGAGAAGTAATAAGTATTTAGAAAAGTGAAGAAGTAAAGTAAGAAAAGAAAATCTAATGATAAGTTTGCGTAGCAAGCACTAAAATATAAGTTAGAATATCCAAAATGTTCGTAATAATATAATAATTACGAATCTGTATTCGGTTTGTCAAGATATGCTTGTAGATGAAAGTTAGTCTATAGAAAAGTGAAGAAGTAAAGTAAGAAAGGAAAATAGAATTTCAGTTTTAAGGAGTATGCTTTGAGAAGTAATAAGTATTTAGAAAAGTGAAGAAGTAAAGTAAGAAAAGAAAATCTAATGATAAGTTTGCGTAGCAAGCACTAAAATATAAGTTAGAATATCCAAAATGTTCGTAATAATATAATAATTACGAATCTGTATTCGGTTTGTCAAGATATGCTTGTAGATGAAAGTTAGTCTATAGAAAAGTGAAGAAGTAAAGTAAGAAAGGAAAATAGAATTTCAGTTTAAAGGAGTATGCTTTGAGAAGTAATAAGTATTTAGAAAAGTGAAGAAGTAAAGTAAGAAAAGAAAATCTAATGATAAGTTTGCGTAGCAAGCACTAAAATATAAGTTAGAATATCCAAAATGTTCGTAATAATATAATAATTACGAATCTGTATTCGGTTTGTCAAGATATGCTTGTAGATGAAAGTTAGTCTATAGAAAAGTGAAGAAGTAAAGTAAGAAAAGAAGATAGAGTTTCAGTTTTAAGTAGTATGCTTTGAGAAGTAATAAGTATTTAGAAAAGTGAAGAAGTAAAGTAAGAAAAGAAAAATCTAATGATAAGTTTGCGTAGCAAGCACTAAATATAAGTTAGAATATCCAAAATGTTCGTAATAATATAATAATTACGAATCTGTATTCGGTTTGTCAAGATATGCTTGTAGATGAAAGTTAGTCTATAGAAAAGTGAAGAAGTAAAGTAAGAAAAGAAGATAGAATTTCAGTTTTAAGGAGTATGCTTTGAGAAGTAATAAGTATTTAGAAAAGTGAAGAAGTAAAGTAAGAAAAGAAAATCTAATGATAAGTTTGCGTAGCAAGCACTAAAATATAAGTTAGAATATCCAAAATGTTCGTAATAATATAATAATTACGAATCTGTATTCGGTTTGTCAAGATATGCTTGTAGATGAAAGTTAGTCTATAGAAAAGTGAAGAAGTAAAGTAAGAAAAGAAGATAGAATTTCAGTTTTAAGGAGTATGCTTTGAGAAGTAATAAGTATTTAGAAAAGTGAAGAAGTAAAGTAAGAAAAGAAAATCTAATGATAAGTTTGCGTAGCAAGCACTAAAATATAAGTTAGAATATCCAAAATGTTCGTAATAATATAATAATTACGAATCTGTATTCGGTTTGTCAAGATATGCTTGTAGATGAAAGTTAGTCTATAGAAAAGTGAAGAAGTAAAGTAAGAAAATAAGGTAGAGTTTCAGTTTTAAGTAGTATGCTTTGAGAAGTAATAAGTATTTAGAAAAGTGAAGAAGTAAAGTAAGAAAAGAAAATCTAATGATAAGTTTGCGTAGCAAGCACTAAAATATAAGTTAGAATATCCAAAATGTTCGTAATAATATAATAATTACGAATCTGTATTCGGTTTGTCAAGATATGCTTGTAGATGAAAGTTAGTCTATAGAAAAGTGAAGAAGTAAAGTAAGAAAAGAAGATAGAATTTCAGTTTTAAGGAGTATGCTTTGAGAAGTAATAAGTATTTAGAAAAGTGAAGAAGTAAAGTAAGAAAAGAAAATCTAATGATAAGTTTGCGTAGCAAGCACTAAAATATAAGTTAGAATATCCAAAATGTTCGTAATAATATAATAATTACGAATCTGTATTCGGTTTGTCAAGATATGCTTGTAGATGAAAGTTAGTCTATAGAAAAGTGAAGAAGTAAAGTAAGAAAATAAGGTAGAGTTTCAGTTTTAAGTAGTATGCTTTGAGAAGTAATAAGTATTTAGAAAAGTGAAGAAGTAAAGTAAGAAAAGAAAATCTAATGATAAGTTTGCGTAGCAAGCACTAAAATATAAGTTAGAATATCCAAAATGTTCGTAATAATATAATAATTACGAATCTGTATTCGGTTTGTCAAGATATGCTTGTAGATGAAAGTTAGTCTATAGAAAAGTGAAGAAGTAAAGTAAGAAAATAAGGTAGAGTTTCAGTTTTAAGTAGTATGCTTTGAGAAGTAATAAGTATTTAGAAAAGTGAAGAAGTAAAGTAAGAAAAGAAAAATCTAATGATAAGTTTGCGTAGCAAGCACTAAAATATAAGTTAGAATATCCAAAATGTTCGTAATAATATAATAATTACGAATCTGTATTCGGTTTGTCAAGATATGCTTGTAGATGAAAGTTAGTCTATAGAAAAGTGAAGAAGTAAAGTAAGAAAAGAAGATAGAATTTCAGTTTTAAGGAGTATGCTTTGAGAAGTAATAAGTATTTAGAAAAGTGAAGAAGTAAAGTAAGAAAAGAAAATCTAATGATAAGTTTGCGTAGCAAGCACTAAAATATAAGTTAGAATATCCAAAATGTTCGTAATAATATAATAATTACGAATCTGTATTCGGTTTGTCAAGATATGCTTGTAGATGAAAGTTAGTCTATAGAAAAGTGAAGAAGTAAAGTAAGAAAAGAAGATAGAATTTCAGTTTTAAGGAGTATGCTTTGAGAAGTAATAAGTATTTAGAAAAGTGAAGAAGTAAAGTAAGAAAAGAAAATCTAATGATAAGTTTGCGTAGCAAGCACTAAAATATAAGTTAGAATATCCAAAATGTTCGTAATAATATAATAATTACGAATCTGTATTCGGTTTGTCAAGATATGCTTGTAGATGAAAGTTAGTCTATAGAAAAGTGAAGAAGTAAAGTAAGAAAAGAAGATAGAATTTCAGTTTTAAGGAGTATGCTTTGAGAAGTAATAAGTATTTAGAAAAGTGAAGAAGTAAAGTAAGAAAAGAAAATCTAATGATAAGTTTGCGTAGCAAGCACTAAAATATAAGTTAGAATATCCAAAATGTTCGTAATAATATAATAATTACGAATCTGTATTCGGTTTGTCAAGATATGCTTGTAGATGAAAGTTAGTCTATAGAAAAGTGAAGAAGTAAAGTAGAAAGGAAAATAGAATTTCAGTTTTAAGGAGTATGCTTTGAGAAGTAATAAGTATTTAGAAAAGTGAAGAAGTAAAGTAAGAAAAGAAAATCTAATGATAAGTTTGCGTAGCAAGCACTAAAATATAAGTTAGAATATCCAAAATGTTCGTAATAATATAATAATTACGAATCTGTATTCGGTTTGTCAAGATATGCTTGTAGATGAAAGTTAGTCTATAGAAAAGTGAAGAAGTAAAGTAAGAAAGGAAAATAGAATTTCAGTTTAAAGGAGTATGCTTTGAGAAGTAATAAGTATTTAGAAAAGTGAAGAAGTAAAGTAAGAAAAGAAAATCTAATGATAAGTTTGCGTAGCAAGCACTAAAATATAAGTTAGAATATCCAAAATGTTCGTAATAATATAATAATTACGAATCTGTATTCGGTTTGTCAAGATATGCTTGTAGATGAAAGTTAGTCTATAGAAAAGTGAAGAAGTAAAGTAAGAAAGGAAAATAGAATTTCAGTTTAAAGGAGTATGCTTTGAGAAGTAATAAGTATTTAGAAAAGTGAAGAAGTAAAGTAAGAAAAGAAAATCTAATGATAAGTTTGCGTAGCAAGCACTAAAATATAAGTTAGAATATCCAAAATGTTCGTAATAATATAATAATTACGAATCTGTATTCGGTTTGTCAAGATATGCTTGTAGATGAAAGTTAGTCTATAGAAAAGTGAAGAAGTAAAGTAAGAAAGGAAAATAGAATTTCAGTTTAAAGGAGTATGCTTTGAGAAGTAATAAGTATTTAGAAAGTGAAGAAGTAAAGTAAGAAAAGAAAATCTAATGATAAGTTTGCGTAGCAAGCACTAAAATATAAGTTAGAATATCCAAAATGTTCGTAATAATATAATAATTACGAATCTGTATTCGGTTTGTCAAGATATGCTTGTAGATGAAAGTTAGTCTATAGAAAAGTGAAGAAGTAAAGTAAGAAAAGAAGATAGAGTTTCAGTTTTAAGTAGTATGCTTTGAGAAGTAATAAGTATTTAGAAAAGTGAAGAAGTAAAGTAAGAAAAGAAAATCTAATGATAAGTTTGCGTAGCAAGCACTAAAATATAAGTTAGAATATCCAAAATGTTCGTAATAATATAATAATTACGAATCTGTATTCGGTTTGTCAAGATATGCTTGTAGATGAAAGTTAGTCTATAGAAAAGTGAAGAAGTAAAGTAAGAAAAGAAGATAGAGTTTCAGTTTTAAGTAGTATGCTTTGAGAAGTAATAAGTATTTAGAAAAGTGAAGAAGTAAAGTAAGAAAAGAAAATCTAATGATAAGTTTGCGTAGCAAGCACTAAAATATAAGTTAGAATATCCAAAATGTTCGTAATAATATAATAATTACGAATCTGTATTCGGTTTGTCAAGATATGCTTGTAGATGAAAGTTAGTCTATAGAAAAGTGAAGAAGTAAAGTAAGAAAAGAAGATAGAATTTCAGTTTTAAGGAGTATGCTTTGAGAAGTAATAAGTATTTAGAAAAGTGAAGAAGTAAAGTAAGAAAAGAAAATCTAATGATAAGTTTGCGTAGCAAGCACTAAAATATAAGTTAGAATATCCAAAATGTTCGTAATAATATAATAATTACGAATCTGTATTCGGTTTGTCAAGATATGCTTGTAGATGAAAGTTAGTCTATAGAAAAGTGAAGAAGTAAAGTAAGAAAAGAAGATAGAATTTCAGTTTTAAGGAGTATGCTTTGAGAAGTAATAAGTATTTAGAAAAGTGAAGAAGTAAAGTAAGAAAAGAAAATCTAATGATAAGTTTGCGTAGCAAGCACTAAAATATAAGTTAGAATATCCAAAATGTTCGTAATAATATAATAATTACGAATCTGTATTCGGTTTGTCAAGATATGCTTGTAGATGAAAGTTAGTCTATAGAAAAGTGAAGAAGTAAAGTAAGAAAAGAAGATAGAATTTCAGTTTTAAGGAGTATGCTTTGAGAAGTAATAAGTATTTAGAAAAGTGAAGAAGTAAAGTAAGAAAAGAAAATCTAATGATAAGTTTGCGTAGCAAGCACTAAAATATAAGTTAGAATATCCAAAATGTTCGTAATAATATAATAATTACGAATCTGTATTCGGTTTGTCAAGATATGCTTGTAGATGAAAGTTAGTCTATAGAAAAGTGAAGAAGTAAAGTAAGAAAAGAAGATAGAGTTTCAGTTTTAAGGAGTATGCTTTGAGAAGTAATAAGTATTTAGAAAAGTGAAGAAGTAAAGTAAGAAAAGAAAATCTAATGATAAGTTTGCGTAGCAAGCACTAAAATATAAGTTAGAATATCCAAAATGTTCGTAATAATATAATAATTACGAATCTGTATTCGGTTTGTCAAGATATGCTTGTAGATGAAAGTTAGTCTATAGAAAAGTGAAGAAGTAAAGTAAGAAAAGAAGATAGAATTTCAGTTTTAAGGAGTATGCTTTGAGAAGTAATAAGTATTTAGAAAAGTGAAGAAGTAAAGTAAGAAAAGAAAATCTAATGATAAGTTTGCGTAGCAAGCACTAAAATATAAGTTAGAATATCCAAAATGTTCGTAATAATATAATAATTACGAATCTGTATTCGGTTTGTCAAGATATGCTTGTAGATGAAAGTTAGTCTATAGAAAAGTGAAGAAGTAAAGTAAGAAAAGAAGATAGAATTTCAGTTTTAAGGAGTATGCTTTGAGAAGTAATAAGTATTTAGAAAAGTGAAGAAGTAAAGTAAGAAAAGAAAATCTAATGATAAGTTTTGCGTAGCAAGCACTAAAATATAAGTTAGAATATCCAAAATGTTCGTAATAATATAATAATTACGAATCTGTATTCGGTTTGTCAAGATATGCTTGTAGATGAAAGTTAGTCTATAGAAAAGTGAAGAAGTAAAGTAAGAAAATAAGGTAGAGTTTCAGTTTTAAGTAGTATGCTTTGAGAAGTAATAAGTATTTAGAAAAGTGAAGAAGTAAAGTAAGAAAAGAAAATCTAATGATAAGTTTGCGTAGCAAGCACTAAAATATAAGTTAGAATATCCAAAATGTTCGTAATAATATAATAATTACGAATCTGTATTCGGTTTGTCAAGATATGCTTGTAGATGAAAGTTAGTCTATAGAAAAGTGAAGAAGTAAAGTAAGAAAAGAAGATAGAATTTCAGTTTTAAGGAGTATGCTTTGAGAAGTAATAAGTATTTAGAAAAGTGAAGAAGTAAAAGAAAATCTAATGATAAGTTTGCGTAGCAAGCACTAAAATATAAGTTAGAATATCCAAAATGTTCGTAATAATATAATAATTACGAATCTGTATTCGGTTTGTCAAGATATGCTTGTAGATGAAAGTTAGTCTATAGAAAAGTGAAGAAGTAAAGTAAGAAAAGAAGATAGAATTTCAGTTTTAAGGAGTATGCTTTGAGAAGTAATAAGTATTTAGAAAAGTGAAGAAGTAAAGTAAGAAAAGAAAATCTAATGATAAGTTTGCGTAGCAAGCACTAAAATATAAGTTAGAATATCCAAAATGTTCGTAATAATATAATAATTACGAATCTGTATTCGGTTTGTCAAGATATGCTTGTAGATGAAAGTTAGTCTATAGAAAAGTGAAGAAGTAAAGTAAGAAAAGAAGATAGAATTTCAGTTTTAAGGAGTATGCTTTGAGAAGTAATAAGTATTTAGAAAAGTGAAGAAGTAAAGTAAGAAAAGAAAATCTAATGATAAGTTTGCGTAGCAAGCACTAAAATATAAGTTAGAATATCCAAAATGTTCGTAATAATATAATAATTACGAATCTGTATTCGGTTTGTCAAGATATGCTTGTAGATGAAAGTTAGTCTATAGAAAAGTGAAGAAGTAAAGTAAGAAAAGAAGATAGAATTTCAGTTTTAAGGAGTATGCTTTGAGAAGTAATAAGTATTTAGAAAAGTGAAGAAGTAAAGTAAGAAAAGAAAATCTAATGATAAGTTTGCGTAGCAAGCACTAAAATATAAGTTAGAATATCCAAAATGTTCGTAATAATATAATAATTACGAATCTGTATTCGGTTTGTCAAGATATGCTTGTAGATGAAAGTTAGTCTATAGAAAAGTGAAGAAGTAAAGTAAGAAAAGAAGATAGAATTTCAGTTTTAAGTAGTATGCTTTGAGAAGTAATAGTAGAGAAGTAATAAGTATTTAGAAAAGTGAAGAAGTAAAGTAAGAAAAGAAAATCTAATGATAAGTTTGCGTAGCAAGCACTAAAATATAAGTTAGAATATCCAAAATGTTCGTAATATAATAATTACGAATCTGTATTCGGTTTGTCAAGATATGCTTGTAGATGAAAGTTAGTCTATAGAAAAGTGAAGAAGTAAAGTAAGAAAAGAAGATAGAATTTCAGTTTTAAGTAGTATGCTTTGAGAAGTAATAAGTATTTAGAAAAGTGAAGAAGTAAAGTAAGAAAAGAAAATCTAATGATAAGTTTGCGTAGCAAGCACTAAAATATAAGTTAGAATATCCAAAATGTTCGTAATATATAATAATTACGAATCTGTATTCGGTTTGTCAAGATATGCTTGTAGATGAAAGTTAGTCTATAGAAAAGTGAAGAAGTAAAGTAAGAAAAGAAGATAGAATTTCAGTTTTAAGGAGTATGCTTTGAGAAGTAATAAGTATTTAGAAAAGTGAAGAAGTAAAGTAAGAAAAGAAAATCTAATGATAAGTTTGCGTAGCAAGCACTAAAATATAAGTTAGAATATCCAAAATGTTCGTAATAATATAATAATTACGAATCTGTATTCGGTTTGTCAAGATATGCTTGTAGATGAAAGTTAGTCTATAGAAAAGTGAAGAAGTAAAGTAAGAAAAGAAGATAGAATTTCAGTTTTAAGGAGTATGCTTTGAGAAGTAATAAGTATTTAGAAAAGTGAAGAAGTAAAGTAAGAAAAGAAAATCTAATGATAAGTTTGCGTAGCAAGCACTAAAATATAAGTTAGAATATCCAAAATGTTCGTAATAATATAATAATTACGAATCTGTATTCGGTTTGTCAAGATATGCTTGTAGATGAAAGTTAGTCTATAGAAAAGTGAAGAAGTAAAGTAAGAAAAGAAGATAGAATTTCAGTTTTAAGGAGTATGCTTTGAGAAGTAATAAGTATTTAGAAAAGTGAAGAAGTAAAGTAAG
>CAMPDV010005895.1:0-29219 GCA_946699065.1 Loxodes magnus | reverse complement strand
CATAATAGAATTTAAACTAATAGAAGTATTTATTGACTTTCTGTAGATTGATTTATCTCTATTTTTAAGAATATTTTCTATTATTTCTTAAAAGTTTTATTTTATTTATTAATAGATTTTTCATTCCATAC
The DNA here is from genome assembly GCA_946699065.1 of Loxodes magnus. Taxonomy (NCBI): domain Eukaryota; phylum Ciliophora; class Karyorelictea; order Loxodida; family Loxodidae; genus Loxodes; species Loxodes magnus. The sequence goes on along the minus strand of CAMPDV010005895.1, from coordinate 29,088 downwards.
CTTTTCATCTTTTATTTAATTTTTTACTTGCTTTAATGACTATTTTTAGTTATTTTTTATTTTAAGATTAGATACTTAATTCTATCAGCTAAGCAAGTTAGCATTCCTGACAGCTTACTTGTTCTTAAACTTTATTTTTATTATATTCCATTTAATATTTTTTCAAATTATTCTAAACGAAACAATTTTATAAAGCAAAATGTAAAAAAATCGAAAAAATTATCTATTTCGCTATATACAGATCTAACAATAAAATTCTTAAGTTAGACCTTATTTTTTTATACTTTAACAAAAGGAATAAGTCATTGAGCAAATTTAAAAATTGAATAATTACGAGAAAGTTTATTATTAGCATTAAATCTAGAAAATAATTATAAAATCAAAAATAAGATAATATAATTATTAATTAAATATATATCTATTTTATTTCATTAATTGATACGCTTTTTCTTAAAAATATCTAATAAACATTTCTTTAATTTTTTAATTAGCTAGTTCATAAATAAATTGATAAATAAAAGCTTCTAAGAATATTGATATAAAGTTAATAAATAAATCATTTATGTTTGCTATTTTATCTTAAAATATCCTATTTAATAAAATTAAATGCTTATAAATTATAAATTTCATTAAATATATCACACACAGCTCTTTTAATATGCTTTAATTCTTAAAAAATTCTTTATTTAAGTCTTTCCCAGTGATAGTATTCTCTTGAAATATTATCTTCTATAGTCCGTGATCGAAGTGCCATCTTAAGAGACTTTATACTGGCATTTTTCAAAATAATTGTTGCCCCTCTCTCCAATCTTTTATCTCTTAACTCCTGCCAAGATTCTTGCTCGGTACTTCACACGAGTACTTCCTAGTACCAGAATTTCAGTTAATTAAATGGAAAGATTTATTTAAAAATTAAATATGTTATACTAAAAATGTGCAAAATAATTGAAATATAATTTTTTTAATTTAAATAAGAATTTTCAAGCTAATTATAACTTTTAACCCAATATCCCTTTAAAAGAAAATTTTAGTAAAACATTTTTAAGAATAATTTAAATAAAAATTTAAAGAAATAAATTTATATCTAAAATCAATCTTAAGTAAAGTATTATTAAATTTCAAGTATTATGTATGAATATTTAAGTTTCCTTTATACTTTATTTACTTAATTATCTGCTTAAATATTGTTTATAAAATAAATTACTAATCAATCTCTATTCAAAACTTATTATAATAATATTTAACTTATTTAGATATTTTTATTAATTTTATTAATGTTTTTTAAATATTTTATTTTATATATTTTAGAATTATTTGAACATTTTAATATTAATTAATAAGAATTTCAAGTATTTTAAAGATTTTTATTTTAATAGATAATTTATAAATGTCCAAAAAGTATTTGCTGATATCTAACTTTTTCTTATAATATTATTTTTTATTTTGATATTCATTTTTTAATTTTTAAGCATTACTTAAAAAATAATTGCTATATTCATAAATTAAAATTATTGTAAATAAAAACAAAATTTCTTATTTTAGATTTATAAAAAAACAATTTTATGTTAAAAAGAAATATTTAAAAATAAGCATTTTTATTTAAAATAATAATCCATTTAATTGACTTTATATAGCATATATAATTAAATTAGAATTTATTCTAAAATTATTATTTTCTAACTTTATTACTTCATAGATAAAAATTTTAAATTAATTGAAAATAATGTTTATTTTACTAATAATTTGTTAAAGAATTAATCTCAATTTTATAATATATAATAGTGATTAATTAACTAGATTTCATATATATTTGGTTCATCACGAATTAAAAGTTTATTGTAAAAAATACATTAACTTCAAATTTCTTGGATCATGTCATGCATAAGTCTTGATGATTTTTGGTTTGTTCTTTCTAATAGTTTTCGATAGGTAGAATCCTAATCATTTCTTATTGAATTCATTAACAGCTTATTAGATAAATGGAGATTCTTTGTTTAGTTAGAGTATTTTTTCCTTCGAATTATCCTTCTTAATTGGAATAAAATCTGAATATATTTATCCATTAGTTTTCTATGATTCTCTCTTCTTTTAGTCTAAATCGGAAAAAATTTATCACTTTATGTCCTGACCATTTGATTATCATCATCGTATTATTTTCCTATAGGAAAAGCAATTAATCGTAGGTTGTTGTTCCACATCCATCGTATCATTCATCGATATCTTTTAGAGAAATATGCTTTCCGTCAGCTCTACGAATTAGTTGAACTTTGTTTCTATCTCATCGATTCTGATATTCGCTGTTTACTTAATTTCAGTTTTTTTGAACATTTGTGTTAATCATCAGGTATTAAAATTTTATTTTGAACTCTTATATTTGTCTTAAAAGTATAAGCAATTATTACAATTTTAATAAACTAACTTTACTAAAATTAATTGATATATTTTTTATAATTAAATAGGTTTTATTTTTTTCATACTTGAATTAATGAAATTAATTTATATAAAAGTACTAACAAAAATATTTTAAACTATAATTAGTTAAGATAAATTTAGTCATTTAAATTTTATAATGTTTATTATTATTTTATTATATTTAACTAAAAATAAAAAATCCAAGGATTCAAAAGAGGTTTCTACACCACTTCCAAATGTTGGAGATGAAACCTGAATCCAATCTTGGCCAGAGTCTTTTCTTAACCTTAACCTTCTTCTTAATCTTAACAACTTGAAATTCAAACAGGATATGAAGAGCAAAAGAAATCCTAGAAAGCAACTCACGTAATAGGTCCTACATCGGAGGAAAAGCCAAAAAGCAGATGAAGTCTGCTCTTCACCACGAGGTGTCAGAATTTAATCCTTCTGGCCAGATGAGCATGGAGTAGCTCATCAAAGAGGTTCTGAACCTCCAGAAGAGGTTAGGAAACTGAGGAAGGATAATGAGAAGCTTATGGAACAACTCAGCCTAGCGGAAGGAATAGAATCCAGACTTATGTCCTAAGAAAGAGAACTAAGCGCTTTCTGAAATATCCTAAGACCAGATAAACTAATCCTAAAATTAGCTTCAGAAACAATCTGATCTGAGTTACAGACTGGAAAAATTAGAAAAGAAGCTAGATGAACAAAGGGGAGATCAAATGATGATTGAAGAGACCAACATGAAGACTAGGGGTAAACTAAAAAAAGAAGTGAAAAATTGTTACTACTGCAATTCATCAAAATACTTGTGAAGACGCTGCATGAAATTCCAAAATTTCAAGACGTAGTATTGAAATAAATAAAGAAGAATACAAGCTCATCAGAGGAAGAAAAAACAAATAAAATAGAGACAAATCAGAGAGAGATTATACCTAAATGAATTAGGTTTCATCTACAAGAGAAAATCTGATTAGAAATGAAGATAGAATTGGAAATGACATGAGCAGTAGGAGGAGAGAGGAAGAGAGACCTTTAAAGCTTTATTTTTAACGCCATAGCAATCTGGTTTCCAGCATGAAAAGGTGAAAATCCTCAATAATTGCTAAACTTAATTTATCTATTATTATTATATTTAGCTAAATTAAAATTATCAAAATTTTAAATTTAAATACTAAAATTTATTATTCAAGTTTATAAAAGAGTAAAGTTAATTTTGGTAAAATTTACTTTTTTTATTAAATTATTAAGAAATAATTTTATTTAAATAGAGTGGGCCTTGTCTCTAAAGGTTACGAGAAGAATTTAACAAAGATTAAAAGATTGAGAAGCAAACTTTCTAAATGTTGGACTAGACTAATCTCCTCATCATGAGTTGGAAGTCTATCTGTAATTGCCTGTTGGCATCCTGTACTTTAGAGAATTGGAATCCCAACCTTGGCGGCAATTAGAAGAGAATTTGCTATGAGAATATTTGGATTTAAAGAGAATTAAAAAATTAATTTTTTAAGGAGATGTGCCCTATTTGAAGGGCTACACACTCTATAATAAGATTTTTTTAATTATAAAGTTAATTAATAAATAATAATTTAAAACTTAAATTAATAACTAGTTTTTTAATTTAATCTTTCAATCCTTTTATATTCGATAATTTAATTTAATTATTATTTATCCTTACTTTAGTAAATCAACGTAAATTAGAAACATTTTTTAATTAATTTTTTTATTTTGTAAAAACATGCTAATAAAATAGATAAAAGGTAAAGATAAAAAAAATTAAATACAAAATTTAAAATTAAAATGATAAACTAATTATTTCTTTCTCTTATTAAAAGTGTAATTTTAATTAAAGCATTTTAGGATTTATCTTGAATATTATTATAAAAAAGGTAATTAAATTAGTTAATAATTAAATGTAAAACAATTTAAATAATAAATGCCCTCTTAAGATATTTATACTACTTAATAAAGGAATTAAAATTAAATATTATATCAAAAATAATTTATATTTGTTTATTATTTATGATATTTTATGTATTCAACTTATAGATATCTAGATTTAAAATAATTTTTAAAAGAGGAATAATAATTTTTTATTTAATATATTAATTTTAATTAAAAATTTTAAATAGAATTATCTTTAATCATAATTAAATAGAAAAAAGAGAAAAATAATTTTTAATTTTTACAAAAGCATAGAATTTATAGTAATCTGTATTATGTTTATTATATAAATAGATAAAAATAAAATTAATTATATTAATTTAAAAAAAGGTTCAAAAATCATAATAAAAACTTGTTGAAACCGTCTATTTCTTCTCCAGGTTCATATGCTTGAATAGCATATCTGATGCGGCGAATCTATCCTTGCTTTACTGTTGGTTTTTTATTCCAATCTCAGTTCTTACCAAATATTTGCTTGTTACTTCTTCTTTATGTATCTACTATTTAGTTGAGAAGTTTTTCTCCTTTAATCAATTTTTTTTATACAATATACCTTGGCTAGGTTTTTTCAGAATTTTTGATTTTCGTAATTTTTGAAATTTATGGTATCACCAACAGTTCTTTTTTAATCACCCTATTTTCTACAGAATCAGCACATAACTTGTTTTCTTTTTATTTTTTGATTAGATATCTATAATATTTAAATTTGATCGCACAATATCTATTGGATCGTGAATAGCTTTAATCATAACTTGCTCGTGGTTTATTTAATTGATATTTCGAATTTCTTATAATTTTTCTTCTGATCTTTTAATTTCTGATTAGTAAAATGTGTAGAAGCTTTTAAGCTAAATTCTTTGTTAATTATTTATTATTTTATAGGAGTTAGTTAATTTTAATATCTAGGTTGTTTGTTTGCTAAATTAGTTTCTGAACTGCGTCTTTAAGTTTTTTTATTCTCAGCTTATAAAGATAAAATTCTAATTAAGGTATCTTAATATTAATTAGAAGAAGATTGATTTAGGTTTATTGCTTCTTAGGTGCCATTTTATTATATAATATTGCACTTTCTTGTATAAAATATATGAAAATTCTTCGCTTTCCTGTAATTAAGTTTTCACTTAACTTTGTAATTAGTATAATTAATGACATCATTTAATTTTACAATTCATCTAATTTAAAAGAAAACATATTTAAATTAAATTTCTTCAAATAAAACTTTAATTTAGTCTCACATTTTACTTTTTTTAGATTTAGTTAATAACTTTTCTTAGTAATCTTTTATTTATCACATATAAATTTTACATAACTTAAAAAATATTCTCATCATTTTAAATAATAAAAACTTTTATTTTGTTTTGCAAATGTAAAAAATCTATGATCACTTATTTTTTACATTTTTTATATATCATTTTTGCATATTATAAGTAAACTATATCTTTTTTAAATAAATATTAGAAAATTCTATTGACTAGTTTATTTAATGCTTTTTAAGCTTTAAACACAATAATAAATTTACTGAAACATTTAAAATAATTAAATAATTTTAGCTAATTTAAAAGTATTTATTTTAATATCTTAGCTAATATATTATTATCATATGTTTATCTTACTTCTGTCAATTTTATTTATTTATTTACATTTATTTTAATATTAATAATATAAATTTCTTTTTAAATATATTATAATTTAAATTAATTATAATTTTCATGCATATATTAAGATAGATGCAAATATGCTGTTTACAAAGATTTCTAACTATAATAAATTTAAAATAGAATAAAAAGAAAATAAAGCATACTATATACATTTAAACAGTTTATTTAGTTAAATAATAATTTTATTTTATAAATAAAGCAGTTAGTTCTAATATAAAGTAACTTTAATATTAAATTAGTACCTATTTTTTATAAAAAATACTAAAAATATAAAATATAAATTTTGTTTAAACTTCGAAATGATTGTTAGATGAACAAATAACTAATTAAATAAGTATTATTGATAGTTTATAATAAGAGATATTATCATTCTTTTACTTTTTAATTTAAAATATAATGTTTTCAGTTACGCTTATATCATAATTAATTTCAGTATAAAGATTAACAATTCTTCAAAAATAAAATGGAACATAGTTGCTTCAAAAGCGATAACTATAACGAAAGTGTAAATGAAAAAAAGATAGAACCAAACATTCAATAGAACATAAAATTAGAAGCTTAACTTAGTGGTAATTAGTAAATTGAAATCATTTAAGAAATTAATATAAATACTCTCGTTTTTAAATCTCAAACAAAGTAATTCGTTAAGAATTTTTAACCTTAAGAGTAAATATCACAGTTGTAAGAATTAAAAAATAACAATATAGTGGCAGTCATTTAAAAAAAAATGTATTAGAAGATTAAAGAAATGAGATTGAAAAATAGTTTGATATATTTAGATAAAATATAAATGATTTTAGAAATGCTAAATTACTTTAAAGAGGTGAAGGTAGAATTCAAGATATTATAGATCCTTCTTTGCACATTCCTAAATATCACTGAAATTGGGTTTCCTGCTGATTTCTAAATTTAACACGGATAATGCATTTATACTTCTGAAATTCCTGGAGTAAAACCTGAAAATAAATAAATTTATGACATAACATGCAAACTTCTAACTCAATGTATCCCATATTTTTAACTCTTTTCTCCTTAATACTAGTTCTAAGAAGGTTCAAACTTATAATTAATAGTAAAAGGTTAATCTTATTAGCTATAAACGAATTAAAGTTATAGAGGAGTATGACATAGAGAAGGACTAGATGAAAACATAATAGCAGTAGCAATTTACTATTACTCAATTTCAGAAATAATTCAAAAGAGTCAAAACATTTTAAGAGTAGGAAGTATGAAATAAAATTAAGAGATATTAGATATTGTAGAGTTTTAAACTGATTAAAATGATTTATTAATTTTCGATAATACCTAGCATTAACATATGCTTAGTGAAATAAAGAATACTGAAAATGAGATGGCTGAGAGATAGTTAATAGCTTTCTTTTTGATAGATCCATTGAATCCGATAAAATCAGCTAAGGAATTTCCAAATGTTTAATGCACTGATTTTGAAAAAGCAAATGAAAAAAGAAAATGTTTTAGAGAGAAAAGAGCAAATGCTATTTCAGAAACGTTTGAAGAAAGCAAATAGAGTTCAATCTTGTAAGAAGCAAACTAAGTTAATTTGAATAACAATTAAACCTCAGAAGAAGCAAGACGAACCCGTAGAAATAACGGCGAAAGAAGTGGTTAGTTAAGGCGTTTAGATTGAAAAATTTATTTACGATATAGCAAAAAAATATAATAAAGTGTAATAATATAAAAAATAAAAAATAAATTTCTTTAAACTATATAAAATAATGAACTAATAAAATACTATCTTAGAGAAACTAATGTTTAAATTATAATATATTATTAATTTATTAGTATAATCATAGAATCACAGATTTGCTTTTTAAGTTCTATCTATTAAAACCTTTTAGAATATAAACTTGAAATATGTTTTTCTTAACTTACTTTAAAAGAATTATTTCAGCAGGTTTTAGATAATTTAATTTTTAATTATTTAAAGTTAATTTAATTTAAATAATTGTTTATCAACTTTAAGATAAGATAGAGCATTGCTTAAATTATTATGCAAAGCTCAATTATTTATTCTTTATTTTGAGATATTTACTTATAATTTATCTTTCTACTGCAACATTCTTCTACCTAAAAATGTTTTCATTAAATTACATAAAAAAATACAACAATTAAGCAAATACTTTTCATTTCCATAAATTTAAATATTTTTTGTTATAAATGAAACTTGAACATTTATTAAGTAGTTGATAAAGTTTTTTGTAATTTTAATATTTTATTATTAAGTTTAAATTTAAATTAAAAAGTTTCAAGTTATACATACATTTTTTAAAATCTATGTTATTACATTAATTAATAAAATTTACAAATTTAAGTTTTATAAAAAACAGAATAGTCCATTTGGTAAAGCGTCTGATTTTTAATGTGACAATCGTTGTTCAAGTTCTAGTTTCGGACGTTGTAACTTTCTATGGTTAATAAAAATAAAATATAGCTACGCATTTGGGACTTGAACCCGGGTTTTTCAGGTGAGAACTGAATATCTTTAAGACTAGAATCATGAGTATTTGGTTTAATATCAATGAAAATTAATTAAGTAAGTTTAATTTTAAAAAAAGTCTTTTATACTTTTTTCTCTTTAAAAATAATTTTTTTATTACATAAATATTTAGATTAAAATAATTTTATTAAAACATATTATACACTTAAAATAATTATAAATTAAAAACATTTGTAACATTTTTCATTAAAAAAATTAACTATTAATATTTTTTCTTATTTGCTAAAAAACAAAAAAATCAGTATTTTTTCGGAAAAAATAAATAAAAATCAAATAGAAAAATAGGATTTTAAAGGTTAATATTGAATTTTGTAAAATATTCTATTTTTAATGTTGGGAGTAATTATTTAGAATTTCTTATATTTTATCTTTTGTTCTTTTAATTTCCTTATTAAATAGATGATAGATAGTAATTTTTATATCTTAACTATTTATTCATAATTAGTTCTTGCATTTCATCTTAAAGTTTTTTGTTATCAGCCTATAATGAGTAAATCTAAATCAAGATATCTTAATGTTGGCTAGAAGGTTGATTTAAGGTGAATTATTTCTAAGAAATTATTTTTTATGTATAATAATAATAATAAATTATAATGATACCATCTTCAATTAAGTTCATCACTGTTTTAAAATTTTTAATGTTGAAATAAAATATCTTGTTTAGAGATTTTCATAATATTTCTCTGTCCAATTCTGCATGATAACGACTCTACTATTACTCTTTTCTCCTGGTTTGATTATAAGTATTTGGCTAAATTCTAATTATTTCCAAATGTTTATTAGAGTTTTAGTCTTTGAATTTCTTCGCCTTTTTTCTGTTAATCTTTTCTGTAGGTTAACTTCAGTTTATAAGTTTACTCTCTGAAATAATATGTAGTTTACTTAGTTTAATTCATTTTCTTGTAGTTTAGCCTTCTGTTTATTTCAAAATTTCCAGGTATTTTCTTACGAAGAGTCTACGCGTTTACAGAACAGAAATTAGTACTTTTCTTTTCTCAATTTCCTTTTTCTGGATGTGCTGCTGATTCTACAATCATAGAATAGTTAAGTGGAGTCTATTTTCATATTTTTCAGATAATTATTTTACTTTATTTAGCTTCTATACAGTTGAGTGTACCATTTATCTTATTGCTTATTCTATTTAATTTTTAGTGTATTCTAGACTTATTTGCAATTTAGTCTTAATACTTTTTATTATTTAATAGATAAATTTACTAATATAATATTTTATCTTATGGATGTATGTTAATTATAATGTTTAAACTTCTTTTCTTTTTATAATTTCTTTTGTGGGTTTGTATAAACTAAAAATAAATGATCTAACTTTAAGAAACCATATTTTATATATTTATCAATAGTATTGCTTTATAATATTTTATCTTTTTAAGCTTATTATTTTAAACAAAACTTGTTTATATCTTAGAAATGTGAATAAGCCATAAAAATGAGTTAAAAAATAGAATTGAAATTATGTAAATTTTTAATTATAGTAAGATAATATGAAGTATGTAAATAAAGTATGTGTATAATAATAAATTAATAGTAATTTATTTTATACTTTTTTATATAATAAAAAAGCCTCCACGCGGGCTCGAACCACGGACCTTTCGCTTACTAAGCGAATGCTCTGCCAACTGAGCCATAGAGGCTGTTAATAAGCATATCTCAATTATTACTTAAACTTATTTTTCCTTATAATTGCATAAAATAGTGCTTTATTTATTACCTAACCTTGTTAGCATTTTTTATAAAAATATTAATAGCAAAAGGTATTAAAATTTTATTTAAAGGGTGTATCAACTAAGTTAATAGAACTTAAATATACAATGAGTATTTAATTTAAGATTTTAGTAATACAATTGTTTATAAGGAATAACATTAAAAATTATTATAAATTTCAGTAGTTTAAGTTATATTTACTATCATTTTTATTAATCTACCTATAAATGTACTGTTAAATACTAAATTATAAAGTTAACCTAAATATAAGAATTATTAGACTTAATAAAATATTTATTATTTTTACTTTATATTTTAACTTCAAGTTTCCTTTGATAAAGCTATACTATTAAATAAAATTTATTTCCACTTTCCTTGCTTAATTTCATAAAAATACAATTTCCATAACTTTGAATATAATACCATCTTAGGTGATAGGTTTTGAATAATTATAAGAGATTTCATCCATTTTGTCTCCATGAGCTATCATTTATTTGAAGTCATAAGCGAAAGTTCTACTTAGATTTTACATTAGATATAAATTTAATAAAATATAAGTAGATTATCAAATAAATATTATTAATACTTAAAAAGATTTACTATATAAAGTAGATTAAAATTAAATTAAATATCCTTAATTTATATCTATCTCAGTAATATTAATTTTATATTTACTAACATTCTAAAAATACTTAATATAACGCCGACTAAGGGACTTGAACCCTTGACCACCAGCTTAAAAGGCTGGCGCTCTACCGACTGAGCTAAACTGGCTTATTTAATATATTATATGTTTATTAAATATTATCATTATAGCAAATAAAATAATAAAAATGGAGAACACGGGTATCGATCCCGTTGCCTCTCGCATGCAAAGCGAGCGCTCTTCCATTTGAGCTAGTTCCCCTTTATATGAATGCATTTCCTTTTCTTAAATACATAAAATAGTTATAAAATAGTAATTAATAAATTATTTGCATTATATATATAATTTAAATAGGGTGGAAAACCCTTTCCTTCGGATACTGCTTGGAGGCCAAGCAAGGCAACAAAAAAATGAGTGCGAACGGAGGGTAAATCGGAGGAAGAGAAACCAATGACAAGAGAAAGAAGATGTGACAAACTGGAGAACTCTGAATGCCAGGAGGAAACTTTCTTCATCATAGGTAGGGGAAATGTACCCGTAATCGTGTATTGCATCCTATGCTTTGGAAGAAAAAATTACAGGGACGTACTGCAGGAAGAGAAAACAAGGACAGAGAGACATAAAAAAAATATTCGAAATTAGTTAAAATTAATTTAAAGTGCTACGCGCTCTATAATAAAATTTATTTATCTATATATTAAAAAAGAATTATAATTTATTTATCAATATTTTAATTATTTTTTATAAGTTCTAAAATAGTTTCATTATTAGCTTAATAGTTATATAGTTATGTAGTAGTAAAATGGATATTATGATTGTGACTCTCTAAGATAATAAAATGATTATATTATTTTTATTATTATAGTTTTAATAATTTGAATGAAGTGCAATATTTATAATTAAATCTTTAATTTAATTTTAATTGAAATTAACTTAATAAATATTTAAAAATAATACTTTTTTAAGCATAAGCAATAATAGCAATTTATTATTTTCCATTATGTATTTTTTAATCCCAAATTTTAGATAATGTTTATAATTAAGTTTAATATATAATGAATTTGAGGATCTGCTTATAAAACAATATTTGATAATTAAATGAACACTAAATTTTGAAGATGCTATTTAGTAGGTACTTTAATATTTTTAGAGGCAATGATTTTGCCTTGATATAATAATTAAAAGTTAAACTAAGATAAAATGGTAGTTTTTGTAATTTTTTACCTAATAGTAATTTTTAATCTATTTAATAATAATTAGTTAAATTTAACAGATATTTAGATTTTAAAGTGTAGAAAAGACTTAAAATTAGATAGAAAGCAAAGTGATAGCAGTACTAATTCCTTTAATTTATAATCTAAAAAGTTATACTAATAACTTATCTAATAGTGCTTATATTAGTATTTGCTAAAATTTGAAGCTATCAAAACTACTAATATAGGTAATTAAGATTGATATAGGTTTTTATTAATTAAGTTTCTTTTAAATATTAAAAGATTGCAAAAGCACTACTACTTTAGAATTATTTACTTATACTTTTTATGATATAGTAAATTATCTTTCTTTGAAGATACAAAATAAAAGAACTAGAAATATAAATAATAATCTTAAGAAGTTTAGTAGCTTATAAATAGTAAAAACTATTGTATAAACTATAAAGTAATTAAATACTCTAGATTATAAATAAAGGTAATTTTATTAATTTTCTTTAATAGATAATCAAATTATTTGCTATATTTTAATAAAGTATTCTTTATATTAATTAGTTATTATTATTATTTATAAACAAATTCATAAAGAAAATTAAACAAATCCCAAATACTAAGTTTAGTTAAACATCGAAATGAAAAATAATAATTATCACTTAAGTTTATTCTAGTACTAATAGACTAATAGTTAATAATTATTTATTTATAATAAAAGATAGATAAATAAATAGCTTAAATTACCTAGAATTTTTATTTTAATATAACTATTCTTTTATCATTATGTAAATATAGATTTATGAGATTATTAGATTAAATGTTAATTTATAACTAGATATACTTCTTTTATTTAGTATAGATATATAAGTCTCGCTTCAAAATTCAATTATTTATTGTAAAAAGAGGAATTAGTTTCTATGCTAGTATCTTTAAATCCAATTTTTATAGAGATTTTTATTTAAAAATACCATCCTTAAAATATAAAATTATATAATACTAACTTAAAAATAATTAATTTATATCTAAACTACTAAATAATTAGCATAAAAAGCTTATAGAATTATAACTATTTAATCTTATTAAATATAAGCTTCTTTAAAAATTAAATTAAACATTCTTTAATTTTTATTATTAATTAAACCTCTAATATTTATAATTTAAGCTATTCAAATATAAAATGCTTTATAACTTAAATTCAATTATTTATATAAAGCAAATTATTAGTTAACCACTTTAAAGTTAAATATAGATAGAAATTTTTTAAACTTTAAACTCTTTCATTTTATTTATTTATTAATATCCTTTATTAAATTTTTATCTTCTTATTTCAGTTCATTAGAATTATTAGATTTGCTCATAAATTTCTTTATGCTTACACATTTAAATTCAGAAATCTAAATTTAAGGAATACTTTTCTAAGCAATATTTTTAATTCAAGTTCTATTAATTACTTCATTAAATGTAATACTTAGAATTGCCTAATTATATTTTCTTTCCTTTCATCTTTTAATTTAATTTTTATCTTTTAAAATCTTTCATAAGAAACTTTATTCTCTTAATCCGCTTTGTTTGGCCTGATATCCTTTATTTTTGTTTTTATTACACATAGGTCGTTTTATAATTTAGTTTGCAGTTTTTCATAAATATATTTTATGCTTTTTTCAGAAATATAGTCTCTATTTGATCATGAAAATAAAGATACATTACTAAATAAATTTATCTCTTTTAAGTATTATATTAGTATAATGAGATTAAAACATTTTTAGAATTTCTTCTTTAATTATAAGTATTTTACCACTTTTTAATTATTAAACTATCACATCTTCATTTAAACATCTTTATGATCTTCTATTTATCATCAATTTTATTTTCCTTTTTTACTTTTATAATAGTTTTGACTAGTAAAGAGAGAAATATCGCAATCTAAGCAACTTTCCCCATTAATTTGTTTATTAATATTTAAATTTTTTGTCTCTACAATAAGCATCTTATATTAATAGTATCATATTATAATTATGCATTTTCAAATACTTCTAATTAATTTGGATGAACAGGTAAACCAATAATTTCTCTATAATATATTAAAAGAACAATGTAATAATAAAATTTATAATACTTCTTTAATAAAGTCATTTCCTTCTTTATTCTAAACATATTAGGTTTATTAGATAAATTAGATTTATTGATTAACTATTATGAAATGTATGAGATATTATTTAAATCTAAATATAGTAGTTTAGATAATACTTATTAATATATTGCTTAGAATGCTTTTATTATTTTATTTACCTTCAATTAAAATAATCCATTTTGCACTAAAATATACAAATCTCTCATTTTTTATGCTCTCTTCTCATGCTTTTTACGTCAGTTATTTGAAACAGTTATAAGAGTGTCAACTTTATTTGTCTATGAACTTTTATAGCAAACTTTTCTATTTTATTTTAGAAATATTCAATTCTTTTACTTCCCAATATAAATGCTAGTTAGTATGGAGGAATTAAATGCTAAGAAACTCCATCATAATTATTCTAAATTTAAAAGCTTACACTATAGTTAAATCTTCCATTTCCTAAAAATATATCCTTTCCAATGCTATTCTTTTCTACTTCCTCTCTACCTACATTCATATAAGTAAGCAACACTATTAACTATATGCAACTTCCTAATATTTTTAAATTTTTACTATTTTCTTATCCTGTTTTTATTAACTTGCACTTGGTAGGTTAGAGGCAAACTTTTCTTACTAGCAACTTAGTGAGTATGAAGAATGATACTATCATATAATATTATTTTCTGTATAAGGAATTACATTTTTTATTAAGAAGGACACTAACCTGATCTACATTTTTCGAAGTTAGTAGTAAATTACTTGAATTCTGCAGAGTCAAAATCATACATTACTTATCTAATAAAATAAAGAGTTTCTAAAGGCATGTAACCAAGATTTCTTTTTAAGTTTTGAATAGATGTTTCTAATACTTTAGTTAATAATAGTATTTACTCTTATTACTCTTATGAATGATTATAATCAAGTTAATTTTATATCCATTTGTTATAGATTTATTATCTTTCCTTTTGCTACTGTATCTCTTCATTTTATTCATAATATCAACTTTCATCTACTAGAATATCAAATCTATATTTTTCTTTCTTAAGAACTTTTATTCATACTTTATAGTTCTACTTTATAATTCATTTTAAGCATCTTTTTTAAGCAAATAAGTAAGCCTATTTAATATCCTCTTAAGTTCCATTTAATAGTTTTATCATTTTAACTAAGTTTTTATTACTCATCAGTATTTTATTTTTATATTCTCTAATTTCATTTTCTAACTATATTTTCTTTTAAGAACTCTATCAGCTTTTATTTTATTTTCTTCTTACTGTTAGAATTCTTTTATAATAATGCTTAGTTTTTGTATTTCTTTGAAGGATTCTAAGTTTTTTTCAAAGGACTTTAGTTTTAAATATGGTATTTCTTCTTCTTCTACTTTTTTAAATATTTCGAAACTAGGAGTTACTATCTCGTCTTGGTCAATGTATTCAACTTTCAGCACATTATCTTTGATTTATATGCTTGAATTTCCTTTTATTTCAATTACATTTAAGCTGTTTAAACTTCCACTTATCTTACAACTTTTATTTGTTAAGTTGTTAGACTAATTAACATTTCCTTCATTATTCAATAGATTTTAGCTGGAAATATTGTTAATCTTGTTAATAAAAGGATTGGAATGTTTTATTTTAATGAGATCTGGACTTTTTGCTTATATTGATAAAGCAGCTTTTATTTTCTATCTTTTGACTAAAATTTTAGATATTAAAGTTCCTGGCTCTTCTACTTTAGCTTAATTTTAATTTTCTATATTAATGGAATTATTTTCCTTTTGTTTTTAGGATAGATTAAAAAATCTATTATTCAATGATGTTTTCTTTTTGTGAATGATTGCTTATGGTCTATTCTAATCCCTTTGATCTGATTTTCTATTTTATGATAATTGCTTAATAATTCTTGATTTAATATCCTTGTAACTAATTTTTTGTTTGCCTTTTATATACAAAATTTACTTAGAAGTTAGATATTAACTTTTGATATGCTAAATATCAATTATTGGGCTTAAAAATTAAAATTCGTCAGAATAGTTTGGATCGTTAGTTGAAGTATAATTTAATAAAGGTTAATTATTTTAACTTCTAAATTTGATGTTTGTATCAGATCTTATTTTATTTTTTCTAATTTCAGTTTTCCTACTTTAAGCTTAAGTATTAAAATTTCTTAAATTTCATTATGTTAATGTCATATTAAGATTTTATTCTTCCAAAGATGAAGAAGTTGGAGAAATCAGCTCAGAATCTGATATTTAGTCTTTATCATTGGTGACCCTTATCCCGTTTTAGTTTTAACTTTATTTAACTTATTTTTTTATTTAACCTATATTAGAAATTTATTTTAATGAACTTTCTTTCTATTTTAATTAATAGTTTTCAAATTATTAGTTCTAACTTCATTCTTATGTATTTAAATCTTCATCACATTATGTTATTTTTATTTTGATTGGAGCTTCTTACGTAGATTATAGCAGCAGCTTTCTACTTTTATTTATTTTTTCTTTTTGAAGTTTTAATTACTTAGTGTCTTTTAAATTCTAAGATTCTACAGGCTTTAAGTGAAAACTTTAATTATTTCGCTTATTTTTGCATATATCTGGCGATTTTTATTTTTTAAGAATGTTTGTCTCATTAGGGTTAATTTAAAGTGTCCAAGGATTATTTTAGGTCTATTATTCTTAAGAAAAAGTGTCTTAGTATTTGATGGGACTTTGCTTTTAATAATTTAAGTTTATTTACTAAAATAGGTTTTATCTATCTTAATTTTTCTTTATAGAAGAGATAGAAAACTAGCTTAATATCATAGGACTATCCGTTAAGCCTTGATTATTATCTTGTTTTAGTTATTCTCTCTTTCTTATTGGAGATTATTAATTCCTAGAGCAGATTTAAAATGTTGAATTATTTTATAATATAACTTATTCCTTTTAACTATTTTAAGATTTTCCTACTATAGATTTCATTGCTTTCTTAATAGAAGGAGATTTTGTCACTCTGGCAAGTTTCTTAAGATTCCTATCTGAATGTTTATATTAAATAGGAGTTAGAATAATTGCATTCAGATTACTTGAGGAATTCATTTATTTAAGGGTAATTTAAAGTGATTTAATGATAATTTTAAGTTAGTAAAATAACTTGGTATCAATTTACTATATACTGTCTCTTATTTGTAAAATAAACTAAAGAATCTTTATAAAAAGGTAACTTTAAACTTAGATAAATATGCTTAACTTTTTAATTTAGTGGCCTTATTATTTTTATATTAGCGATACTTTAAAATTTCTAAAAAATCACAATAGATATATTAGGGACTTTAATTAAAATAAAAAAGTATTTAGTCTCAAATAAGATAATAAGGAGTTTTAACTAATTTTAGTAGATATAAACATATGTATTTTTATAAATATTTGATTTAGATAGTATTTCTTTATAAACTATTTTAAATAATTTAGATTATTTTTAAGAAATTTTATTATCTTTTATAATAATAAAAATCTTTTTCTTCTATATTTAGCTATTATCTATATACTACTTTTATAATTCTCTCTTTTAGTTATGTTTGAATCGATAGATCTCTTTTTTAAATTAGTAATTATATATATGTTTATTAGTTTTTCTTGGTATGATCTTCTATAAATGAAATTTGATAATTTGAATTCTAATTTCCTTTAAGTTTATCTAAATTAGTGTATAAATATTAGCACTTTTCTAATTAAATGTTTATTATTATAGAGTATTAAAATTCTTAATATCCTACTTATTTCCTAAGAGATTTAAATTAATGATATAAAATTCTTTAATGAAGTGAGATAGAATTAATAGTTAGTTTTTTACATAGAGGTGTTTATTTGGGTAAAATAATAGAATTATTTGGTAAACTGATTGATAGGAATAATTGTATATCTTCTATTTGGTATTTATCTTTTGATTATTATTGATTAAATTATATCCTGGCTATTTACTTATAGTAGCTAGTTATATGCTTATTAAACTCCATCTCCTTGCTAAGTCTTAATTTATTATAAATGATATCCTTTCGAATCTGTTTAGATATATTAAAATAAATAAGAGTTGGTGAATACTACTTATAGAGTTAATTAGTTGATTTATAAATAGCGTTGATAGCCTAATGAATTGTAAAGTAATTAGTATTATAGTTATAATGGTAAATAAATAACTAGATATTTGCTAGGATGCATAATATAAAAGATATACTAATGTAATTTAAAGGTTACTTTATTTGAAAGCTATATATATAAATAATTGGAATATATATTAAATTAAATACTTAATGTATAGATATTATATTTATCTTTATTAGAGAAAAGCAGTGAATCATCATAATGATACAAGTAAATAAACTTATAACTAATATTTAAATTAAATCTTTATTTACATCCATAAGATCATTCTCTATTAAAGGCTATTCATTATTTTCATCACTTCTAAAAGAATCAGATTTTTAAATTCATATTATCCATAATAATTAATAGAGCATCTAATCTTTAAATCTCTACTATAGAACCAAATTATTAGCATCCTTTAATTTCTATCAAAAAAGTATTAATCATATCATAGAAATAATCTTTATTAGAATGTAAATATTGGATCAAACCATATGGATAAATTAAATTAAGGAGCGTAGCTATTTCAAAAAATTACAGTAGCAAAATAATTGGATCACTAGATTAATAAATAATTAGAGAAAATAATAAAATAACAATTACTATAGATTTATATAGTTAAAGAAATATACTTTCATAGACATTTTAGAATAACTTAAGTTAAATAATCATTATATCAAATTTCAACTTTATCATCAATATGTATTCAAAACAAACCTTTATATCAACTCAATTCATTTAAAATCAATTGCAAACATCTTTCAAAGCCTCAGACATAAGATTACTTAAAAGCTTTAAAAAAGAAGTTAAATAAGTAATTTTAATAGCTTAAGTGATATTTAAGTAAATATTAAAGGTGAAAACATAACAAATGAAAGTTTATTTAATAGGATTACTATATCTCCTTACTAACAGAATGAATAGATATAATTTAGGATTGATTAAGATTTAATAAATGTATATTAAACTTTTATTAGTAAATTAAAATAATAAACTTTATAATTTAATATATTTACCAATATTTACAAATTCTAAGATTTATAAAGCTTATTAATCAAATACAAATCATAACCTTTACATATATTTCTACCACTCAATTGTAAATTAGTTGCTATCTAAAAGAGAAAGGAAAATAATATCAAATATATAATCAACTAATTTAGTAAAACTATTTTATTATTTTAAAATACTTCAAAGCAAATCAATTATCAATCAATCTATATTTAGCTAGTTAAACTCGCTTAATGAGCTATTTATTTTGCTCAATTACCATTTATAGAAAGACTTCATTTGTTGGTAAGCTAATAATTAATATACTTACAAGATTGCTTTATAAAAAGCAAAGTTATATAAAATCAAATGCTTAACTAAATTATTTAGATTCCATTTAACTTTAATACTATAAATAGTTTTAATTTCAATTATAAATAAAATCCTGGAAAATTAGAGCAAAACAAAGTGCTCAAAATATTAGCTAAGAAAAGATAAAAGATTAGCTACAATACAAGAAAACATTAATCCGAATTTTGTCATTAATGTAAGGCAAACGGCTACAAGGAAATTAAAAGAACTTCAACAGTTTATTAGAAAAATGAATCATATCTCAATATAGTGACAAAATCAAAAATTATCAGCAAGAAGTTAGCTTTTATTTATAATCTTTCATAGAGTTTAAGAGATTCGGTATTAATTTTGGATACTTAATTTAAAAAGATATACTTACAGAATACATTTGTTTATAATAAATTTTTAATAGAAGATATAGAGTTAATCAATATTCAACTTAATCGAGGAAATTTTATCAATTACTAAAGTAACTAAGACTGAATCTGTGAAAAATTAAGCTTAAAATGAAATAGAGTTTTAAAGAGCATAATTATTTAAAAAATTGGAAAATTTAGAACTTTTTTTCAAAAGCAAAACAGAAGTTGAAATATGTCTATATTTAGTTTATATCTGACATTTTATAAAAAACTACTTTAGCTTAAAAAAGTTTGAAAGTTAAGAGAATAAAAGAATTTGAAGACAATTCGCAAGCCTTTTAATAAATAGCAATAGAGCTAATAAAAAAGATTGGGAATAGATGAAATCTTAGTAAAATAGAGTGGAATGATAATCATTTATATAAAAAAATTTAAGAAGATCAACACGATAAAAAATAGACAGATAGAAATAAATGAAAACCTATTGAAAGCAAGTATTGATTAGGCTTTTAGCTTATAAAAATTATATTATATAAAACTTTATAAATAAATAATAAATAAATAAATTTGATTATAGAGCGCGTAGCACTCTCGTTGGTGCGCAGCTCTTTAAAAAAAAATATTTCATACTGACAAGAATGTTTGTTACTGATAAAATTATCAGATACTGATAAATCTTGTTCAATACTGGCATAATTATTCAGTACTGATAAAAATGTTCAATACTGATATAATTTTAGAATACTCGTAATCTTTAATACTTGCTGGAGGTCCAAGGACATGGCAGGATTGTGTCTCATTGCATCACCAAAGCAGAGGACGACATGTGTCAATTATGGGTACTTAAATTCCCTACCTCTGATGAAGCTCGTAATATTATTTCTTTTTTGTTCCAGTATTAAGAATAAACGAACCAAGTCAAGCCAACGTCGAAGGTCTAAGGATCTTATGTCTCGAGGCCAAACCAAAGCAGAGGAAGACATAAGTCGATTATGGGTACTTAACTTCCCCAACCTCTGATGAAAATGACCTTGCTGTTCACCTTCGAACAACTATGGCGGTTTTAAAAATATAGTAATAAAGAAATTTGATCTTATTTTCTATTTGATGAAATAGCTACAAAAATTAAAAAGAAGCTAAAAAAGCATAATAAATAGATATAAATTATGATAAAAATAAATTATAATCCTTTATTGATCTATAATAAAAATGATTTATTAATTACTATTTTATAACTATTTTATGTATTTAAGAAAAGGAAATGCATGAATATAAAGGGGAACTAGCTCAAATGGAAGAGCGCTCGCTTTGCATGCGAGAGGCAACGGGATCGATACCCGTGTTCTCCATTTTTATTATTTTATTTGCTATAATGATAATATTTAATAAACATATAATATATTAAATAAGCCAGTTTAGCTCAGTCGGTAGAGCGCCAGCCTTTTAAGCTGGTGGTCAAGGTTCAAGTCCCTTAGTCGGCGTTATATTAAATATTTTTAGAATGTTAGTAAATATAAAACTAATATTACTGAGATAGATATAAATTAAGGATATTTAATTTTTTAATTTTAATCTACTTTATATAGTAAATCTTTTTAAGTATTAATAATGATTAATTATTTAATTTATTATTTATATAACTATCTTGGTTCAAAAGATTTAAGCTACTTACAAATATTATTGAACATTTTTATATTTTTATATTCTTTATGTTTGCTGTTTAATTTAAATTTTTCTCTTATTAATCCTTTTGCTATATTGTCTTAATAAGATTTATTGTCAAGGCAGTAATTAAAATTTTTTAGTATTTCACTCAGTACTTGATGAACTTTTTCGTAAGTTAACTTATAAATGTATTCACTTCTATTAAATATTTGAATAAGTATAAATAGAATTTTAAGCTTTATTTTAATCAAAGTCAAACCCGCCAAAAACATAGAAATCTTCTTTTATTAGGCTAAGTCCAAACGTTCTCAATGTTATTGGAAAGTCTTCGAAAAAAGGAATAAACTTGAATGTTTTCATATTTAAAACTTCATGTGATTTGGTGGTTTCTCCTCCTATAAATAAACTGAAGCTTTATCATCAAATATAGTTCCATGATGACTTCTGCTAAAAAAGTTTGCAACTCTTAAGTTTTATATTAATCATTTTCTATTTGAAGAATAGTGAATCTTTTTGAAGATTCACTTCCTCCAGAAACGATTAATAAGTTATTTCTTATCTATTCAACGTAATAATTATCCCTGTAAAATTTCAGAAATTTCATTTACTGTTGAATTCGTTAATAAGCCACTTCTAAAATAGAAAGAAGATAAAGTATTGGCAAAATACAGAATAGTAGAGAAGATTTTAAACTATTAATGGCAAAAGTTTAGATCTCTATTGAGGTAAATCAAAATTATTAAAAATAGAAATCTTAAATTTCTTAGTTGAATCCTGAGCTACCAATTTTTTATTAATTTTAAATAAAGAATTCTATTAATTAATGCTTAAATAAATAAGCATAAGAAAGAAGCTTATAAAAAGCTAATTTGATAATTATTTTTTTATTTTGTAATTTATAAAATAAAATTATTACATTCAAGCATCTATAAATAAATATTAATAAATATTAGGTTGAGTTATTCTAATCAATATTTATTTAGCTGCCAAAGTTTTGAATTAGCAAGATTTTTTTAATTTATTTAATTTTTAATTTTCATTTTAAATTACAAGTAGATAGTTCTTTCTATCCTTATAATTATTTATTATGACTTAAATGGTATTATATGAACTAGTAATTTATAAGAGCCTTTTAGAAATAATTATTTTAGGATTCCTAATTAAATAAAAAATTAAAAAGACTTAGTTAATTAAAAAATAAACAAAAAGCGAAAAGTTTTAAGTTTTTATGATTTTAATAATTTATTTATGTAAAGAAGCTTATTATAAATAAAAATACCAGATATTTATAGCTTATTTTAAATTAACTTGAAAGATTTTAAGAAAAACAAGCAATTTATTAATGATCTTAGTTTTCTAATTATGTTCCCTTGTAATAAACCTTAGCGCTAAATAATAATTTAAGTTTTATATCAACATATTCAGTTTTATTCATTACCTAGGTTTTATTTGGTGAAGTATTATAATATCTTCAATAAATAAAAATTAGAAAAAATCTAGCAATCTAAATTTAGAAAACTTTCATTATGTATCAAATATTTTTTCTTTAAATTCTATTAATAAAAATTAATTAATATCTTGCTTTGATAAAAAGCAGGAGTATTTGTATGTTTTGTTTGAATTTTTTAATAAATTGTTCAGTTATAAACTTGGCTTCATTAACTTATATACAATTTTGTTTTGTATAAATTTAAAATTTATTAGGACTATTTCTAAAATAATAGTACTGTTTAATTAGCAAATTAAATTTAAATTAATATTTTATAAATAAAAGCTATTTAATTATATAACCCTATGATTCCTTTATTTAGCAAGCTGATTTTAAAAAGTCAAGTAATAGATTTAATAATAAACATCTTATCATCTTTCTATTTAAAAAAATCAGAAAACTTTTAATTCAAAATTATCTAAAACTTTTAAAGCATTTTATCTTTTATCTAATATTAATGTTTTCTTCTAATCTTAAAAAGCAAAAATAAAGTTATTAATCATTTGATAAAGTAAAGCTAAAGTATTATTTTTTTAAGATTATTTTTATTTAATTAAATATTAGCAAAAAACTTAATTTATGTTTAGAAAGAAGCTTTAAGACTGATTAAAGATAAAATAAGTTTAAGCTTATATTTTTTCTTCTGTTTTCAAATATTAAATTTTATTTCCATCCTAACTCCATAACTTTAAGATGAAATTAATTAGGTATATTTACAAAATTACAGAAATAATTACTAAACGGATTTATAGTAAATTTTATTTTCCAAGCACCTTGTCATACTGAATAAAAAAAGCTTTAAAGTATAAAAGAAAATGATAAAACTGAAATTAATTAATTTTAAATTATCAACTTTCATAAGATTTTAAATTAAAAAGTTCTTTAACTTAATTATAAAATTCAGCTTAAATAATTAAGGTTTAAATAAAACTATTTTAAAGGTATAATATTAGTTATAATTTTGCTAGTGCATAAAGCAAAAATAAGGAGATTAAATAATTAAAATAGTTAAATAATAGATTCTTATTTTAGATAAATTTAATTATTATTATATCATTACTATAATTTTAATTACAATTATTTTTAATACTACAATTATTAATATTAATATTACTATTATTATAATTATTAGTATTTTTTTATTTTTATTATTATTATTATTATAATTAATGCTTTTTCTTTTATTATTATTACTATTATTATTTTTATTATTCTTATTTTTACTATTATTATTATTATTATTATTTATATTACTAATATTATTATTATTTATATTATTGTTATTATTGTTATTAATTTTATTTTTATAATATTATTATTATTATTGATATCATTATTATTATTTAAATTTAATTTATTATTTTAATTATTATTTTTTATATTATTATATATGTTACTATTATTTTAATTATTATTATTGTTATTACTATTATTACTATTATTATTATTATTATTATTATTATTTTTATTATTATTATTATTATTATTATTATTTTTATTTTTATTATTATTATAGATATTACTATTATTTTAATTATTATTATTGTTATTTTTATTTTTATTATTATTATAGATATTACTATTATTTTAATTATTATTATTGTTATTTTTATTTTTATTATTATTATAGATATTACTATTATTTTAATTATTATTATTTTTATTTTTATTATTATTATTATTACTATTATTATTATTATTATTATTATTACTATTATTATTATTATTATTATTATTATTATTATTATTATTACTATTATTATTATTATTATTATTATTATTATTATTATTATTATTATTATTATTATTATTATTATTATTATTATTATTATTATTATTATTATTATTATTATTATTATTATTATTATTATTATTATTACTATTATTATTATTATTATTATTATTATTATTATTATTATTATTATTATTATTATTATTATTATTATTATTATTATTATTATTATTATTATTATTATTATTATTATTATTATTATTATTATTATTACTATTATTATTATTATTATTACTATTATTATTATTATTATTATTATTATTATTATTACTATTATTATTATTACTATTATTATTATTATTATTATTATTATTATTATTATTATTATTATTATTATTATTATTATTATTATTATTATTATTATTATTATTATTATTATTATTATTATTATTATTATTATTATTATTATTACTATTATTATTATTACTATTATTATTATTATTATTATTATTATTATTATTACTATTATTATTATTATTATTATTATTATTATTATTATTATTATTATTATTATTATTATTATTATTATTATTATTATTATTATTATTATTATTATTATTATTATTATTATTATTATTATTATTACTATTATTATTATTACTATTATTATTATTATTATTATTATTATTATTATTACTATTATTATTATTATTATTATTATTATTATTATTATTATTATTATTATTATTATTATTATTATTACTATTATTATTATTATTATTATTATTATTATTATTATTATTATTATTATTATTATTATTATTATTATTATTATTACTATTATTATTATTATTATTATTATTATTATTATTATTATTACTATTATTATTATTATTATTATTATTATTATTATTATTATTATTATTACTATTATTATTATTATTATTATTATTACTATTATTATTATTATTATTATTATTATTATTATTACTATTATTATTATTATTATTATTATTATTACTATTATTATTATTATTATTATTATTATTATTATTATTATTATTATTATTATTACTATTATTATTATTATTATTATTATTATTATTATTATTATTATTATTATTATTATTATTATTATTATTATTATTATTATTATTGTTATTACTATTATTACTATTATTATTATTATTACTATTATTACTATTATTATTATTATTATTATTATTATTATTATTATTATTATTATTATTATTATTATTATTTTTATTTTTATTATTATTATAGATATTACCTTTTAATATTTTTTTAACGATTTTTGTATTTTATTTTTTATAGATTGATCAATTAAAAAATTTGATATATTTTTGGTTTTAATTTTTTTGTGTATCTTTTTATTCTCTTTTATTTTAAATTATTTTTGAAAAATATTTTCTTAATGTTCGAGTTTTTTTTTTTTATTTTATTTTATTTTAATTTAATTTAATTTTAATTATATTCTACTATTATTATTTTTTAATATTATTATTTAAGTAACTTGAGATTTAGAAAAATTTATCTATTTTTTTACTTGCTCTTTTATTTGTTTTAAATATACAAAAATTTATCTACATTTTTTAATTCTAAAATATTTTTTAATATAAATAATAACAAAAATTAATTATAGTCGCACTACACTTCTTAGATTAATCATTTTAAGTTCAATTTTATTAACTCTTATAAAATTTCGGTTCTTTCCTGAGAAGAGTTCATAGTTTCTTGCTCTTCCTTTTTTTTCGGTTCAATATTCATCTTGAAGATCAGTCCTTTTTTCCTCTTCTAGTTCTATACTTTCTGTGGCTCCTATCAATATTTTCCTCATTATTTTAAGGCTCGCTTCCGTTATTGATTCATTAATTCCATTCCTTAATAGTATTATCATAAATAAATTTAACCATCTTGCTGTACAATATATTAATTCAGTTTTTTCGAATTTTTTTACTTCTATTATTTACTTTATTTTATACTGTTAACATATCTTTACTAGATGTCCTTTTCTCTTGCAGAATCAACATCTAAATATTCTTATCTACTTAACAATTTAATTTAGTTTTAGATTTTTCTCAATATCCATAGGATCTACATTACTTTAATTTTTCTAGATTATTAATTGTTAATATAATGTAAATTATTTGAGTCTATCTTCTATTTACTTTAGTTGGAATTTTACCTTTTACATTTACGAACTTGAGCTGATTTCCTTTTTTAATGTTTATTTTCTTATTTTATCTTCACTACTGTTTATAAAAAATGTATTTTTCGTTTAAATCTGAAACTTAAGATTTTAGGTTTTTATTTATCGTGATTAGTTGTTATATATCTCTTTTTCGTAATTTATAGTTAAAATAGTTAGTTTTTTTGCTTATAAGAGGTTTATTACATGATATTTATTTTTTAGCTTTATAATAAGTTTTTTATCAATGTTTCACTTATTTTGCAATTTAGTTAAAAAATATAGACATTAATAATAAGAGCAGTCTCAAATTTACTGTAGGATGGATTAGATGATAGAATTTTTAGAGTGATAATGAAATGTTGTTAGCATATACTAAGCAAATTATAATGTTTCTAATTTAATTAAAGAGATCTTTTGTTATTATATTTATAAAGGCTTAGCTAGAACAGATTATTACTTATTTATATTTTTTATAATTTTTACTTTTATATTATGCTATATTATACTTTTAAAATCTAAATACCATTTTCGAGTTGTCCTTATCAATTACACTTGTTGGCGACATTTATTGGTAACTGGTTTTGTTTATGCCTACAGAGTAATAATTAAAATTTTGTATATAATAAGATAGAAATAACTTTTGAGTGTACTTAAGATTTGAAATGGTAATAGAAATAAATAACTCTGATTATAGACATAAATTAGAAGTTAATCATAAAATATGTAAATAAAGTAGTTTAAGAGTACACTACAGCTTAATAGTATTAAACTAGAGAAATCTTACTAATAATATTAGTAGATTAAATAAAATAGAAGATATAGATAGAGGATATTAATAAATAGGTAAAAATAAGTTGTTAATATATTAATTAGAATATAAAATAGGGTTATTAAATATAGACTGTGTGTTATAATATTAGTAATTAAAATTAATAATATTCAAGTATTTGCTTATAATAAGAATAATTATATAAGCTAAATTCTTACATCTGCTTTAATCATATCATTACATAGATTATAAATTAAATCATTATCTATTCAAACTTTAAAAAATAGAGTAGCAATATCACAGTAACACTTTAACACTTTATTACATTTGCAAGCATAACTTAATCAAACTAACTAACTAAATGCTTATTAACTATTATTTAAACTAAGTATTTATAATTCATTAAACACTCATTTTGTAGAGAGGAGATTAGATCATTACATATTATCTTCAAAAATTATTAAAGCTATTTTAAAGATTAATAGAAAGAAATTAAAATCAACACTTCTAGACATATTTTAAAATAAAAAAAACAATTATCAAGAAATCAAATACATCAGCAAAAAACTATAGATTTTATCAAAATATTCCCTAAATTACTAATTCCAACATCTCATTAATAGGAATTAATTTTCATTAATAAAGTGAAAAAAGCAAGAATATTAGTAAAGAGCTTAAATAATGCTAATATGTTTAGTAACTTTAAATTAACTAAAGTATCTAAATTAAAAATTAATTAATATTCAAACATTAATTTAAGATAAATATTTAAAGCTGTCAAATGCTATTTCCGTCTCCGCTTATATCAAAAATTACCCTCTATAATCAAAAACTTACTTATCATTAAATTCTTTACATCCTAAAGTAGAAAAATAACTACCTAGTATAAATAATCTAAAATTAATCATTACTATAACATTCTTTAATCAATTATATTAGGCATTACTTTCTTTTCAAATCAATCATTACCCCCTATAAATATTAATAATATTACATTCTATATAATTTTATTACTAACTAAGGTTAAATAATACAAGCTCATATAAGTAAATACTAGCTTCAATAAAATCAAAACCATCTTATAATTATTTCTTACAATCAAAAATTAAAAAGATACCTGATTTAGATTCTTACCGCCTGAGGTAATTTAATACCCTCTTATAATAATAAAAATACTAGC
>CAMPDV010005894.1:0-10458 GCA_946699065.1 Loxodes magnus | reverse complement strand
GACATTAAGTGGACATTCCTCTTATGTTATTTCGGTTGCGATCTCCAATGATCAGAAGTTCATTATCTCCGGAAGTTCTGATAACTCTATCAAAGTCTGGGATTTCCAGACTGGAAGTTGTACTAGGACATTAAGTGGACATTCCTCTGGAGTTTATTCGGTGGCGATCTCCAATGATCAGAAGTTCATTATCTCCGGAAGTTCTGATAACTCTATCAAAGTCTGGGATTTCCAGACTGGAAGTTGTACTAGGACATTAAGTGGACATTCCTCTGGAGTTTATTCGGTGGCGATCTCCAATGATCAGAAGTTCATTATCTCCGGAAGTTCTGATAACTCTATCAAAGTCTGGGATTTCCAGACTGGAAGTTGTACTCGGACATTAAGTGGACATTCCTCAAGAGTTATTTCGGTTGCGATCTCCAATGATCAGAAGTTCATTATCTCCGGAAGTTCTGATAACTCTATCAAAGTCTGGGATTTCCAGACTGGAAGTTGTACTAGGACATTAAGTGGACATTCCTCTTATGTTATTTCGGTTGCGATCTCCAATGATCAGAAGTTCATTATCTCCGGAAGTAGAGATAACTCTATCAAAGTCTGTGATTTCCAGACTGGAAGTTGTACTCGGACATTAAGTGGACATTCCTCAAGAGTTATTTCGGTTGCGATCTCCAATGATCAGAAGTTCATTATCTCCGGAAGTAGAGATAACTCTATCAAAGTCTGTGATTTCCAGACTGGAAGTTGTACTCGGACATTAAGTGGACATTCCTCTTATGTTAATTCGGTTGCGATCTCCAATGATCAGAAGTTCATTATCTCCGGAAGTTTAGATAACTCTATCAAAGTCTGGGATTTCCAGACTGGAAGTTGTACTCGGACATTAAGTGGACATTCCTCTGGAGTTTATTCGGTTGCGATCTCCAATGATCAGAAGTTCATTATCTCCGGAAGTAGAGATAACTCTATCAAAGTCTGGGATTTCCAGACTGGAAGTTGTACTAGGACATTAAGTGGACATTCCTCTTTAGTTAATTCGGTGGCGATCTCCAATGATCAGAAGTTCATTATCTCCGGAAGTTCTGATAACTCTATCAAAGTCTGTGATTTCCAGACTGGAAGTTGTACTCGGACATTAAGTGGACATTCCTCAAGAGTTATTTCGGTGGCGATCTCCAATGATCAGAAGTTCATTATCTCCGGAAGTAGAGATAACTCTTTCAAAGTCTGGGATTTCCAGACTGGAAGTTGTACTCGGACATTAAGTGGACATTCCTCAAGAGTTATTTCGGTTGCGATCTCCAATGATCAGAAGTTCATTATCTCCGGAAGTAGAGATAACTCTATCAAAGTCTGGGATTTCCAGACTGGAAGTTGTACTCGGACATTAAGTGGACATTCCTCAAGAGTTAATTCGGTTGCGATCTCCAATGATCAGAAGTTCATTATCTCCGGAAGTAGAGATAACTCTATCAAAGTCTGGGATTTCCAGACTGGAAGTTGTACTCGGACATTAAGTGGACATTCCTCTGGAGTTTATTCGGTGGCGATCTCCAATGATCAGAAGTTCATTATCTCCGGAAGTTCTGATAACTCTATCAAAGTCTGGGATTTCCAGACTGGAAGTTGTACTAGGACATTAAGTGGACATTCCTCTTTAGTTAATTCGGTGGCGATCTCCAATGATCAGAAGTTCATTATCTCCGGAAGTTTAGATAACTCTATCAAAGTCTGGGATTTCCAGACTGGAAGTTGTACTAGGACATTAAGTGGACATTCCTCTTATGTTATTTCGGTTGCGATCTCCAATGATCAGAAGTTCATTATCTCCGGAAGTAGAGATAACTCTATCAAAGTCTGTGATTTCCAGACTGGAAGTTGTACTCGGACATTAAGTGGACATTCCTCTTTAGTTAATTCGGTGGCGATCTCCAATGATCAGAAGTTCATTATCTCCGGTAGTTTAGATAACTCTATCAAAGTCTGGGATTTCCAGACTGGAAGTTGTACTAGGACATTAAGTGGACATTCCTCTGGAGTTTATTCGGTGGCGATCTCCAATGATCAGAAGTTCATTATCTCCGGAAGTTCTGATAACTCTATCAAAGTCTGTGATTTCCAGACTGGAAGTTGTACTAGGACATTAAGTGGACATTCCTCTTTAGTTAATTCGGTTGCGATCTCCAATGATCAGAAGTTCATTATCTCCGGAAGTAGAGATAACTCTATCAAAGTCTGGGATTTCCAGACTGGAAGTTGTACTCGGAAATTAAGTGGACATTCCTCTTTAGTTAATTCGGTTGCGATCTCCAATGATCAGAAGTTCATTATCTCCGGAAGTAGAGATAACTCTATCAAAATCTGTGATTTCCAGACTGGAAATTGTACTCGGACATTAAGTGGACATTCCTCGAGAGTTATTTCGGTGGCGATCTCCAATGATCAGAAGTTCATTATCTCCGGAAGTAGAGATAACTCTTTCAAAGTCTGGGATTTCCAGACTGGAAGTTGTACTCGGACATTAAGTGGACATTCCTCTTATGTTATTTCGGTTGCGATCTCCAATGATCAGAAGTTCATTATCTCCGGAAGTAGAGATAACTCTATCAAAGTCTGGGATTTCCAGACTGGAAGTTGTACTCGGACATTAAGTGGACATTCCTCAAGAGTTATTTCGGTTGCGATCTCCAATGATCAGAAGTTCATTATCTCCGGAAGTAGAGATAACTCTATCAAAGTCTGGGATTTCCAGACTGGAAGTTGTACTAGGACATTAAGTGGACATTCCTCTGGAGTTTATTCGGTGGCGATCTCCAATGATCAGAAGTTCATTATCTCCGGAAGTTCTGATAACTCTATCAAAGTCTGTGATTTCCAGACTGGAAGTTGTACTAGGACATTAAGTGGACATTCCTCTTTAGTTAATTCGGTTGCGATCTCCAATGATCAGAAGTTCATTATCTCCGGAAGTTGAGATAACTCTATCAAAGTCTGGGATTTCCAGATTGGAAGTTGTACTAGGACATTAAGTGGACATTCCTCTTTAGTTATTTCGGTTGCGATCTCCAATGATCAGAAGTTCATTATCTCCGGAAGTTCTGATAACTCTATCAAAGTCTGGGATTTCCAGACTGGAAGTTGTACTAGGACATTAAGTGGACATTCCTCAATAGTTATTTCGGTTGCGATCTCCAATGATCAGAAGTTCATTATCTCCGGAAGTAGAGATAACTCTATCAAAGTCTGGGATTTCCAGACTGGAAGTTGTACTAGGACATTAAGTGGACATTCCTCTTATGTTATTTCGGTTGCGATCTCCAATGATCAGAAGTTCATTATCTCCGGAAGTTCTGATAACTCTATCAAAGTCTGTGATTTCCAGACTGGAAGTTGTACTCGGACATTAAGTGGACATTCCTCTTATGTTATTTCGGTTGCGATCTCCAATGATCAGAAGTTCATTATCTCCGGAAGTAGAGATAACTCTATCAAAGTCTGGGATTTCCAGACTGGAAGTTGTACTCGGACATTAAGTGGACATTCCTCAAGAGTTAATTCGGTGGCGATCTCCAATGATCAGAAGTTCATTATCTCCGGAAGTAGAGATAACTCTATCAAAGTCTGTGATTTCCAGACTGGAAGTTGTACTAGGACATTAAGTGGACATTCCTCTTTAGTTAATTCGGTTGCGATCTCCAATGATCAGAAGTTCATTATCTCCGGAAGTTGAGATAACTCTATCAAAGTCTGGGATTTCCAGACTGGAAGTTGTACTCGGACATTAAGTGGACATTCCTCTTTAGTTTATTCGGTGGCGATCTCCAATGATCAGAAGTTCATTATCTCCGGAAGTTTAGATAACTCTATCAAAGTCTGGGATTTCCAGACTGGAAGTTGTACTCGGACATTAAGTGGACATTCCTCAAGAGTTAATTCGGTTGCGATCTCCAATGATCAGAAGTTCATTATCTCCGGAAGTAGAGATAACTCTATCAAAGTCTGGGATTTCCAGACTGGAAGTTGTACTCGGATATTAAGTGGACATTCCTCTTTAGTTAATTCGGTGGCGATCTCCAATGATCAGAAGTTCATTATCTCCGGAAGTTCTGATAACTCTATCAAAGTCTGTGATTTCCAGACTGGAAGTTGTACTCGGACATTAAGTGGACATTCCTCAAGAGTTATTTCGGTTGCGATCTCCAATGATCAGAAGTTCATTATCTCCGGAAGTAGAGATAACTCTATCAAAGTCTGGGATTTCCAGACTGGAAGTTGTACTCGGACATTAAGTGGACATTCCTCTGGAGTTTATTCGGTGGCGATCTCCAATGATCAGAAGTTCATTATCTCCGGAAGTTCTGATAACTCTATCAAAGTCTGTGATTTCCAGACTGGAAGTTGTACTAGGACATTAAGTGGACATTCCTCTTTAGTTAATTCGGTTGCGATCTCCAATGATCAGAAGTTCATTATCTCCGGAAGTAGAGATAACTCTATCAAAGTCTGGGATTTCCAGACTGGAAGTTGTACTCGGACATTAAGTGGACATTCCTCTTTAGTTATTTCGGTTGCGATCTCCAATGATCAGAAGTTCATTATCTCCGGAAGTTCTGATAACTCTATCAAAGTCTGGGATTTCCAGACTGGAAGTTGTACTAGGACATTAAGTGGACATTCCTCTTTAGTTAATTCGGTTGCGATCTCCAATGATCAGAAGTTCATTATCTCCGGAAGTTGAGATAACTCTATCAAAGTCTGTGATTTCCAGATTGGAAGTTGTACTAGGATATTAAGTGGACATTCCTCTTTAGTTATTTCGGTTGCGATCTCCAATGATCAGAAGTTCATTATCTCCGGAAGTTCTGATAACTCTATCAAAGTCTGTGATTTCCAGACTGGAAGT
Organism: Loxodes magnus; assembly: GCA_946699065.1. Taxonomy (NCBI): domain Eukaryota; phylum Ciliophora; class Karyorelictea; order Loxodida; family Loxodidae; genus Loxodes; species Loxodes magnus. Next base: position 5,552 of record CAMPDV010005894.1, on the reverse strand, counting down.
TGTACTCGGACATTAAGTGGACATTCCTCAAGAGTTATTTCGGTTGCGATCTCCAATGATCAGAAGTTCATTATCTCCGGAAGTAGAGATAACTCTATCAAAGTCTGGGATTTCCAGACTGGAAGTTGTACTCGGACATTAAGTGGACATTCCTCTGGAGTTTATTCGGTGGCGATCTCCAATGATCAGAAGTTCATTATCTCCGGAAGTTCTGATAACTCTATCAAAGTCTGTGATTTCCAGACTGGAAGTTGTACTAGGACATTAAGTGGACATTCCTCTTTAGTTAATTCGGTTGCGATCTCCAATGATCAGAAGTTCATTATCTCCGGAAGTAGAGATAACTCTATCAAAGTCTGGGATTTCCAGACTGGAAGTTGTACTCGGATATTAAGTGGACATTCCTCAAGAGTTAATTCGGTTGCGATCTCCAATGATCAGAAGTTCATTATCTCCGGAAGTAGAGATAACTCTATCAAAGTCTGGGATTTCCAGACTGGAAGTTGTACTCGGACATTAAGTGGACATTCCTCTTTAGTTAATTCGGTGGCGATCTCCAATGATCAGAAGTTCATTATCTCCGGAAGTTCTGATAACTCTATCAAAGTCTGTGATTTCCAGACTGGAAGTTGTACTCGGATATTAAGTGGACATTCCTCTTTAGTTAATTCGGTGGCGATCTCCAATGATCAGAAGTTCATTATCTACGGAAGTTCTGATAACTCTATCAAAGTCTGGGATTTCCAGACTGGAAGTTGTACTCGGACATTAAGTGGACATTCCTCTTTAGTTATTTCGGTTGCGATCTCCAATGATCAGAAGTTCATTATCTCCGGAAGTTCTGATAACTCTATCAAAGTCTGGGATTTCCAGACTGGAAGTTGTACTAGGACATTAAGTGGACATTCCTCTTTAGTTAATTCGGTTGCGATCTCCAATGATCAGAAGTTCATTATCTCCGGAAGTAGAGATAACTCTATCAAAGTCTGGGATTTCCAGACTGGAAGTTGTACTCGGATATTAAGTGGACATTCCTCTTTAGTTAATTCGGTGGCGATCTCCAATGATCAGAAGTTCATTATCTCCGGAAGTTCTGATAACTCTATCAAAGTCTGTGATTTCCAGACTGGAAGTTGTACTCGGACATTAAGTGGACATTCCTCAAGAGTTATTTCGGTTGCGATCTCCAATGATCAGAAGTTCATTATCTCCGGAAGTAGAGATAACTCTATCAAAGTCTGGGATTTCCAGACTGGAAGTTGTACTCGGACATTAAGTGGACATTCCTCTGGAGTTTATTCGGTGGCGATCTCCAATGATCAGAAGTTCATTATCTCCGGAAGTTCTGATAACTCTATCAAAGTCTGTGATTTCCAGACTGGAAGTTGTACTAGGACATTAAGTGGACATTCCTCTTTAGTTAATTCGGTTGCGATCTCCAATGATCAGAAGTTCATTATCTCCGGAAGTAGAGATAACTCTATCAAAGTCTGGGATTTCCAGACTGGAAGTTGTACTCGGATATTAAGTGGACATTCCTCAAGAGTTAATTCGGTTGCGATCTCCAATGATCAGAAGTTCATTATCTCCGGAAGTAGAGATAACTCTATCAAAGTCTGGGATTTCCAGACTGGAAGTTGTACTCGGACATTAAGTGGACATTCCTCAAGAGTTATTTCGGTTGCGATCTCCAATGATCAGAAGTTCATTATCTCCGGAAGTAGAGATAACTCTATCAAAGTCTGTGATTTCCAGACTGGAAGTTGTACTAGGACATTAAGTGGACATTCCTCTTTAGTTAATTCGGTTGCGATCTCCAATGATCAGAAGTTCATTATCTCCGGAAGTTGAGATAACTCTATCAAAGTCTGTGATTTCCAGATTGGAAGTTGTACTAGGACATTAAGTGGACATTCCTCTTTAGTTATTTCGGTTGCGATCTCCAATGATCAGAAGTTCATTATCTCCGGAAGTTGAGATAACTCTATCAAAGTCTGGGATTTCCAGAATGGAAGTTGTACTAGGACATTAAGTGGACATTCCTCTTTAGTTAATTCGGTGGCGATCTCCAATGATCAGAAGTTCATTATCTCCGGAAGTAGAGATAACTCTATCAAAGTCTGGGATTTCCAGACTGGAAGTTGTACTCGGACATTAAGTGGACATTCCTCAAGAGTTAATTCGGTGGCGATCTCCAATGATCAGAAGTTCATTATCTCCGGAAGTTCTGATAACTCTATCAAAGTCTGGGATTTCCAGACTGGAAGTTGTACTCGGACATTAAGTGGACATTCCTCTTATGTTTATTCGGTGGCGATCTCCAATGATCAGAAGTTCATTATCTCCGGAAGTAGAGATAACTCTATCAAAGTCTGTGATTTCCAGACTGGAAGTTGTACTCGGATATTAAGTGGACATTCCTCAAGAGTTAATTCGGTTGCGATCTCCAATGATCAGAAGTTCATTATCTCCGGAAGTAGAGATAACTCTATCAAAGTCTGGGATTTCCAGACTGGAAGTTGTACTCGGACATTAAGTGGACATTCCTCTTTAGTTAATTCGGTGGCGATCTCCAATGATCAGAAGTTCATTATCTCCGGAAGTTTAGATAACTCTATCAAAGTCTGTGATTTCCAGACTGGAAGTTGTACTCGGACATTAAGTGGACATTCCTCAAGAGTTAATTCGGTTGCGATCTCCAATGATCAGAAGTTCATTATCTCCGGAAGTAGAGATAACTCTATCAAAGTCTGGGATTTCCAGACTGGAAGTTGTACTCGGACATTAAGTGGACATTCCTCTTTAGTTAATTCGGTGGCGATCTCCAATGATCAGAAGTTCATTATCTCCGGAAGTTCTTATAACTCTATCAAAGTCTGTGATTTCCAGACTGGAAGTTGTACTCGGACATTAAGTGGACATTCCTCAAGAGTTATTTCGGTTGCGATCTCCAATGATCAGAAGTTCATTATCTCCGGAAGTAGAGATAACTCTATCAAAGTCTGGGATTTCCAGACTGGAAGTTGTACTCGGACATTAAGTGGACATTCCTCTGGAGTTTATTCGGTGGCGATCTCCAATGATCAGAAGTTCATTATCTCCGGAAGTTCTGATAACTCTATCAAAGTCTGTGATTTCCAGACTGGAAGTTGTACTCGGACATTAAGTGGACATTCCTCTTATGTTATTTCGGTTGCGATCTCCAATGATCAGAAGTTCATTATCTCCGGAAGTTGAGATAACTCTATCAAAGTCTGGGATTTCCAGACTGGAAGTTGTACTCGGATATTAAGTGGACATTCCTCTTTAGTTAATTCGGTGGCGATCTCCAATGATCAGAAGTTCATTATCTCCGGAAGTAGAGATAACTCTATCAAAGTCTGGGATTTCCAGACTGGAAGTTGTACTCGGACATTAAGTGGACATTCCTCTGGAGTTTATTCGGTGGCGATCTCCAATGATCAGAAGTTCATTATCTCCGGAAGTTCTGATAACTCTATCAAAGTCTGTGATTTCCAGACTGGAAGTTGTACTAGGACATTAAGTGGACATTCCTCTTTAGTTAATTCGGTTGCGATCTCCAATGATCAGAAGTTCATTATCTCCGGAAGTAGAGATAACTCTATCAAAGTCTGGGATTTCCAGACTGGAAGTTGTACTCGGATATTAAGTGGACATTCCTCAAGAGTTAATTCGGTTGCGATCTCCAATGATCAGAAGTTCATTATCTCCGGAAGTAGAGATAACTCTATCAAAGTCTGGGATTTCCAGACTGGAAGTTGTACTCGGACATTAAGTGGACATTCCTCAAGAGTTATTTCGGTTGCGATCTCCAATGATCAGAAGTTCATTATCTCCGGAAGTAGAGATAACTCTATCAAAGTCTGTGATTTCCAGACTGGAAGTTGTACTAGGACATTAAGTGGACATTCCTCTTTAGTTAATTCGGTTGCGATCTCCAATGATCAGAAGTTCATTATCTCCGGAAGTTGAGATAACTCTATCAAAGTCTGTGATTTCCAGATTGGAAGTTGTACTAGGACATTAAGTGGACATTCCTCTTTAGTTATTTCGGTTGCGATCTCCAATGATCAGAAGTTCATTATCTCCGGAAGTTCTGATAACTCTATCAAAGTCTGTGATTTCCAGACTGGAAGTTGTACTAGGACATTAAGTGGACATTCCTCTTTAGTTAATTCGGTTGCGATCTCCAATGATCAGAAGTTCATTATCTCCGGAAGTAGAGATAACTCTATCAAAGTCTGGGATTTCCAGACTGGAAGTTGTACTCGGACATTAAGTGGACATTCCTCAAGAGTTAATTCGGTGGCGATCTCCAATGATCAGAAGTTCATTATCTCCGGAAGTTCTGATAACTCTATCAAAGTCTGGGATTTCCAGACTGGAAGTTGTACTCGGACATTAAGTGGACATTCCTCTTATGTTTATTCGGTGGCGATCTCCAATGATCAGAAGTTCATTATCTCCGGAAGTAGAGATAACTCTATCAAAGTCTGTGATTTCCAGACTGGAAGTTGTACTCGGATATTAAGTGGACATTCCTCAAGAGTTAATTCGGTTGCGATCTCCAATGATCAGAAGTTCATTATCTCCGGAAGTAGAGATAACTCTATCAAAGTCTGGGATTTCCAGACTGGAAGTTGTACTCGGACATTAAGTGGACATTCCTCTTTAGTTAATTCGGTGGCGATCTCCAATGATCAGAAGTTCATTATCTCCGGAAGTTTAGATAACTCTATCAAAGTCTGTGATTTCCAGACTGGAAGTTGTACTCGGACATTAAGTGGACATTCCTCAAGAGTTAATTCGGTTGCGATCTCCAATGATCAGAAGTTCATTATCTCCGGAAGTAGAGATAACTCTATCAAAGTCTGGGATTTCCAGACTGGAAGTTGTACTCGGACATTAAGTGGACATTCCTCTTTAGTTAATTCGGTGGCGATCTCCAATGATCAGAAGTTCATTATCTCCGGAAGTTCTTATAACTCTATCAAAGTCTGGGATTTCCAGACTGGAAGTTGTACTCGGACATTAAGTGGACATTCCTCTTATGTTATTTCGGTTGCGATCTCCAATGATCAGAAGTTCATTATCTCCGGAAGTTTAGATAACTCTATCAAAGTCTGTGATTTCCAGACTGGAAGTTGTACTCGGACATTAAGTGGACATTCCTCAAGAGTTAATTCGGTTGCGATCTCCAATGATCAGAAGTTCATTATCTCCGGAAGTAGAGATAACTCTATCAAAGTCTGGGATTTCCAGACTGGAAGTTGTACTCGGACATTAAGTGGACATTCCTCTTTAGTTAATTCGGTGGCGATCTCCAATGATCAGAAGTTCATTATCTCCGGAAGTTTAGATAACTCTATCAAAGTCTGTGATTTCCAGACTGGAAGTTGTACTCGGACATTAAGTGGACATTCCTCAAGAGTTAATTCGGTTGCGATCTCCAATGATCAGAAGTTCATTATCTCCGGAAGTAGAGATAACTCTATCAAAGTCTGGGATTTCCAGACTGGAAGTTGTACTCG